>CAAKHC010019525.1:0-27199 GCA_901007825.1 Macroramphosus scolopax | reverse complement strand
TTTTTTTTTTACAGTTCTGTAAACTTCACCCATGGGTGGCCCTCATGTTGATTGAACGCCTTTCGTGTTACTTGTGCTCAGCTCTCACTATAATCAAGCGTCAGCACCAGAAGACAGGCCTGCCCTCTCATTCTTTGTCCTTCTGTCTTGTTCTTTCTTGTCGTCTTGCAGTTCCAGGTCACTTCAGAACACGCCTTGTTCTCCTGCTCAGTGGTGGACGTGTTCTCTCAACTCAACCAGAGCTTTGAAATCATCCGTAAACTGGAGTGTCCCGACCCCCAGATCGTTGGCAACTACATGAAGAGATTCGCCAAGGTGACTTTCACCAACTTATACTCTAGATAATACCAAGCAGTCCCTCTTATGTGATATACTGATATGTACCTGTCATTTCTTATCACATTTATGCTCTCATTTTTTGCTTTTTGTATCTCTCTTAGACCATTGGCAATGTCTTACTGTCTTATGCTGACATCATAGCAAAGGACTTTCCCAATCATGTCAAGAAGGAGAAAGTGGTAAGATATTTAAAAGTGTCTGACATATAAGTGTGTAACAGTGGAGAGACTGAAGGGATGTTTGATACAACAAGGATGCAGGTGGAAATTTAGGAAGGGGAATAAAGAGCTGTGCTGGAATTTGGATTTTCATCTGTGGTCCATCAAGGCTTAGTTTTTAAATGTACGCATTTCCATGCACGTGTTCAGGATAATCAATTTCAGGACCATAAAGCACTCTTTAGTGTTATAGCTGTGCCTAGTTTGCCGTGTTTCACGGTGAATTAGGGCTGTGTAATTAGCTGAATGTGGTGTATGCTGTGGGAAAGTTTGCTGCACTCCTAGAGAGACCAGGAGCCCCTGAGGAGGATTAATTACTGAAAACTCCAGCTTTTCCTGTCCTGCATCACCAAGTGTTTTTGCCAAAGAAGCAATAAAAGAGAAAAGGACTAACCATGAATGATTACAATAATATGCTGGGAGCAGACAGAGGAAAATGAGAATGAAATGGAGAGAGACTTAAGTGTGTGTGTAATGGTTTTGCTCTCTCTCCCCTCAGCCGTGTATCATCATCAATAATATCCAGCAGCTACGAGTTCAGTTGGAGAAGATGTTTGAGGCCATGGGAGGCAAAGATGTAAGTTTCCATTCACACAGTCTTTGTTGTGATTATACTAATTGGATATGGTCTGTTTACTCATTCCCTCTATCATCTGTCAGCTAAACTTGGAGGCTAGTGACTTCCTAAAGGAGCTGCAGAACAAACTCAATAGTGTCATGGACGACCTCAGCCGCATATTTGCTGTCAGGTGGGTGTGTCTCATTGAATCCTACCTGTTGATTCCTACCTACCTGATAAGCTGCAACAAGCCTCCTTAGCCAATACCAAGGTGTTGTTCTTTGTGTGTGGGGTGGCAGTTTCCAATCCCAGATCGAGGACAATGTGAGGCAGATGGGGGATATCTTGGCCCTGGTCAAAGGTCAGACTGTACCAGCCAATGGGAGCGTGGTTCAGGAAGCCGACAATGTCCTGCAACCCATCATGGACTTCCTGGACAGCAAGTAAGTAGGGCTGGGTGTGAAACATCAGCACCTTTTGAACGCCGGACAAAGTTTTCTCTCGCATCCAGTTTCTCTATCAAATACTGGCTGACATTAAAGGTGCAGTCAGCGATTCCAATATCCTTTTTGTCAAAGTCATACAAGTTCAACAATCCTTCTCCATTATCGCTGACTCCACTTTTTAAATGTGACGTCCACTGTCGGCTCAGATTCTGAGTCTCTGCCAACTTCAATCAGATTTTTTCTTATCTAACTTATACTACTCATACATACTACTTGTTCATAGGAATATAAAAACATGCTGTGTTGATATCAATGCCAGTACTGTTGTCACTTTATCATCATGATAACGAGCCTAATCATGATCATAACAAGCAGACACCCACACAACTTTGTCATTTAAGATGTGTGTTTGTGTTTCAGCCTGTCGTTGTTCGCTAAGATCTGTGAGAAGACCGTTCTGAAGAGAGTGCTGAAGGAGCTGTGGAAACTGGTGATGAACACAATGGAGAAAACAATTGTTCTTCCAACGCTTACGGACCAGACGGTACGTATCAGACAGAGACAGAAATACGTTTTCATTTCTTTCATAAAAAAGTCTGAATTCCTATTTAATACAGTTTTCTATTGTGATTGTGTATTGATCGTCTATCTCACCATCTATCATCACCCTGTCTGCTTTCTTTCCTTAGGTTATTGTAAGTATGTGAGTGTGAATGTGTGCCTTTGTAAGCATGAAGTTTAATCACCAAAAGTCCACACTCTCCTACGTCACAGAACAGAGGGAGCCTCAACACTGTTGCTTCTTGTCACAGTCGTATTCTTCCTAAAGTGCTTTAAAACCAGATTGAATAGCAGCACGAAGCACAACAGACAACACTACCAGCCCTGCAGTACTGACTGATTGAACACCATTCCACTTAAACATCTTTTCTCTCCCCGTCTGCCCAAATGTAGCTTGTTTATTCTGAATCTATGTTTTGAAAGTTCACACAGCTTTAGTGATGATCTACATTACGATACTGTCGACTTCCCCTTCACTCTGCAGACAAATGTCCTGTGTGAGATGTCCTCATCAAATCTCTGGACTTCACCTCTCACTCTGCAACTGTCCCTCACCTGCACATCTCTCACACACCTCTCTCCACACTGCACTCACCTGTCTGTCTCTCCCTCACAGGGCACTCAGATGATCTTCAATGCTGCTAAGGAACTAGGCCAACTTTCTAAACTCAAGGTGATAAAACAGATGACAGCAGAGGAGCAAAATTCCACACAATACAATGAATCAGCAGTGATAGCGGTATAAACTCACTGCCTTGTTTGTTGTTTGTCCTGCAGGAACACATGGGACGAGAGGAGGCCAAAGCTCTGACTCCTAAACAGTGTGCAGTAATTGAGCTGGCACTGGACACCATAAAGGTAAAAGGCAGAACCGTTGGTTGGGCTTTTGATTCTGCAATAATTCGGTGTGGTCACCTTTAAAAAATATTTTGTTAAAGCCTAAATAAGAGTTTAGCTGACGTTGGAAAACAAAGTGAACCCTTAAGCTCAAAGTCATTCAAAATGTGACGTGTCTTAGTTTCACGTTTCTCTCCTACTGACATTACGTTATTCACTGTATACTTCTGCAAATATGTATGTATGTACGTACATCCGGTCTTTGCTTCAGAGTCCTCAAGCTGACAAGGTGACACTTTCCACTGTGACGTCTGTTTGCTATCTGCCTGTCACCTTTACGTGTCATGTTTTATCTTTTACGCAGCAATATTTCCACGCTGGTGGCGTGGGCCTGAAGAAAACGTTCTTGGAAAAGAGTCCGGACCTGCAGTCTCTGCGATACGCCTTGTCTCTGTACACACAGGCCACGGACAAACTCATCAGGAAGTTTATCCTCTCACAGAACGCTCAGGGTACAACTTCAAACATTACTCACACAAACAAGTTTATAAAAAGAATCAAAGAGCTCTGCTGCCTTTTCTTACTGCTAATACAGTTTATGGAATTAAATAGGATTATGGGATTAAACAGAATAACTTTCCTACAGTGTTGGGAGGAAATGTTTCGTTTCTCACATCAGTGAGTTCTTTACGATTGCTGGTTATAGTTAAATACAGAAATGTCCAGAGATTTTAGATTGACAGAAAATGTAATTGAATCTATAGATTTAGGACACCGTAGTCACGCCCCACTTCCCACGTACAAACATCCAACGCTGCCTCTTTACCGTTTTGTTTCTGTATTGTTCTTTGTCAATGTCGTCCTAACGAACGTCTTTGTGATCTTCTCATGCCGACCGTCCTCTGTCTCATCTCAGTCCACGGAGGGAAGGGGATTCGCTACACTGCAAATGAAGACACACCACCAGAGAAACGTACGTGCCAGCAGTGTTACGTAAAATCCGCATGTCCTCAAGAGCCCAGCAGCAGCTTATACTTCTGCTCAAACATCAGTGTGCACAGATCGTCCTTTAGAAACGTGTGTTGCAGCTTGTATTCTTTTTCTTCTTACCTCAGTGTCACGAGAATCGAGTAGGTTATTACTGCACTACATTGTCTCAGCATTAGAGCTGGAACCAAAGCTGCTTTACCCAGCCAAGTCCTGCTCATCTGATTATAACATTTGTTTTGTTTCTGCATTGATTCGTTTTATCCAGTCTGCTGATGTGTTCCGATTCTTCAAAACATCTCAGTTGTTCTTCATTGCGAACTGGAAAACACACCTTCTATGACAATCCAAGACAAAAGGCACACAACAAACACACCCACTCAGGTTTAAATCAGCCTCTTAATAAATGTTTCTTTCTTAGCATCTGGAGTGGATGCAGTTGGAGAGGCAATCATGCATGTTGACATCTTACCCCAGCCTAATGGAGAGCACAAGATCAGCGTCAAAGGTAAAAAGCACACAGACGTCCCAGCTTTTACAATTATCTGAATTATTCTTCCAGTTGTTTTCACTACTTATCTACTACTACTTTTCTATCTGTGATCCTCCAGTGGTGGCTGCTAATGACCTGAAATGGAAGGCACAGGGTTTCCGGCCCTTCGTGGAAGTCTACATCATCGGCCCTCACCTCAGTGACAAGAAAAGAAAATTTGCAACCAAATCCAAGAATAACAGCTGGTCACCTAAGTTCAGCGAGAGCTTCCAGTAGTGAGTTGATTTCATTGTATTGAGTCTTTTCTCAGTTGTTCACACAACTCTCTTGCAGGCGATCCAGAAGTGATATTGAGTTACTAAAAGCACACTAAATGTGTTTGTAGCATGGGGATGAGTTGCACAAATGTTGGCTGTCTCGTTTCAGCTCCCTGGGTACTGAGGTCGGTCCGGAGAGCTACGAGCTGCAGGTGTGTGTAAAGGACTACTGCTTTGCCAGGGAGGACCGCACTGTGGGCATGGCCGTGCTGCAGGTGAAGGACATGGCCAACAAGGGGAGCGTCACCTGCTGGATGCCGCTTGGCAGGCGTGTCCACATGGACGAGACGGGCTTGACAGTGCTGCGCATCCTCTCTCAGCGCAACAATGACGACGTGGCGAAAGAATTTGTCAAGCTCAAGTCAGACCAGCGCTCAGCTGAGGAGGGCCGCAGCTGAGCGAGTGAGGAAGAGAGCACATACCTGATAGACATAGTATTATGCACCCTTATAGTACTCACACCTCCATAGATAGACAACCATGTGCAATACACAAGCACACACATGAACATGCTCTATTGTAAATATATCTGCATACATTATGCAACATTTACAGTGCAATGTTATCAATGCAAACACAGAGGAATATGTTTATAAAAAAAGTCGTATTTAATTTTGAATATTTTGACAAACCTCTTGGTTTCAGGTTAGCCACACATTAGCACCCTATTCAACCTTTCCTATAACACATCACACCTTTTATATGCTGTACATTTAGATGTGAAATACTACAACGCAGAACAACAACAACCATGTGAATAGTTTGAGAACGACCACTTTGCACTTTGCTTCTCTGTGTCTTCAGGAGAGCAGTCTTTGCCTAGCGCTGCTCCGTCCTGCTGTCCGCCTGCCTGCCTGACTGTGTCGTTCTTCCAGTCTGTCGTCCCCTCCCCAGGTTGTTTGCTCCTTGCGGTCTTCCCACAGTGTGATGTTTTGTGTAAGGTGGAGTTCAGGCACAGATCTAAGATCAGCTTCTTTATGCTCAAAAATCAAAATTGAATTCATATAGAGAAAACCATAACACTGACCTTAGATCAGTGTCCAGGGGCAACATCCCCGCTAGTCTGTCCTGTAATGTACCAGCGTCCTGCATGTTGACCCCAGGAACACTGTGATTCACTTGTTGTAACCATGGCAACTGTTCACCTCTTCCCATTAAAAATGGGTGCCTCCAATATTTTAGCTGTGTAAGCATGGTGCATATAACTCTGGTATAATTAGGTTTTATACTCATGATTTGACTAACCTTCATTATCAAAGAGAAAACAAAGTGGAAATATGATGAGCCTGTTATGTGATGTGTTGAAAGAGAAAATATTGTGGGCAATTTTTTTTTGCTTCACATCACGACAACGGAGCAATACCCCAGTGTCAAACACATCTACAACCCTAGAGTGCACGTTAACTCCAAAAAGGGCTACAGGATCAGTGGACTCAGATGTCAGTTTACGCACTAAAACATACGGTCCATGCCTCTGTGCCACAAGCCCCTCCCCCACTAACTCTGCATTACAAATACAACCACACTGCAGACACGCTAGGATCCAGAGAGTCTTTCATGAGTGACACTGTGGAGGAACTTGAAATGAGTCCACACCCAGCGGCCCACGT
Source organism: Macroramphosus scolopax (assembly GCA_901007825.1). Lineage (NCBI taxonomy): Eukaryota > Metazoa > Chordata > Actinopteri > Syngnathiformes > Centriscidae > Macroramphosus > Macroramphosus scolopax. Next base: position 20,832 of record CAAKHC010019525.1, on the reverse strand, counting down.
GAAGCCGAAAGGACACACACACAATGCTGAACAACACCCCAGCGAAACACTCGTCCTCCTGAACGTATCAAAACCCTTAAAGGCAATAGTGGTTTGTTTCTATGTTCACTGAGTCTCATGGTTATTATAAAGAACAAACCTCCTTTGAACACTGCTTTCTTTTGATATTGTGTGCCTGCATGTGTGTGAAGGTGTCTGTGAGTGTGTGTGTGGGCTGATTGTCATATCTGGGCTCTGAGATTGTGAGCAATATATTGTACCTACATACCTAAATGTCTGCGCTGTCAATGTAACCACAGGAGAACCAACTGCAATATCAGATCCGAGGAATGGGAAACTTATGATTCTTTTTTTTGTGAATCACTGAGAATTTTTCTTTATGGACTCATAAAATCCCCATTCCTGTTGGAGGCGTCCAGCTTTGTGTCAGAGGTACACTTTCTGGATAAGAGAGAAAGAATGCGTTGAAATGCAATGAATTACTGTTTGCCTTTGGTAGGACCAAATTTGCACGAACCAGAGCTCTTCTCTGTTTGTTTGTTTTTTAAAAGAAAGAAGCCATTGGAGTCACCGCCAAGCATTTATGATGTATTCCTTTTTAGTCTTGTCATGTGAACCCCTTTCACTGCAAAGAGGTGAGAAAACTCTCCCGGTCACGATCCAGCTCGTCTTGCAGTCTGTTTGTGAAACTTAATGATGTCAGTGACAGTGAGCAAACACTCTTGTTGTGTGGACCTACACCAGACATCACTGCTGGCCTGTCGCATATCTTTACTTGCTACTGTTGAATCCTACCAAATACAAATCTTCTGTCAGTTATCTTCGGCAGAGCCTTCTCTCTGTGGTTGATCGATTCATTGAGAACCACAGCTTGCTTGAGGACACAAACTCATGCCTTCTATTTAGGCCTCCAAATTTCGCCGAACACGTACAGTGGATATGAAGGCATTAAATCATGATTCAGTTGAGGGTTAATTTTAAAAACTTTGGCCACATTTAACACAGTGCAGTGACATTGTTTTCATGTGTTGTCATCTAAGTAATCCGGGGACGCAAGACAAACTTTGACACGTCAGGTTGCAGCTGGAAAAGCAACAAAAAGGAACTGATCATCCTGCTTCACGTATGTACACAAACACATAGAAGACATGCACACCTACACACTAATCTATGCTCAAGCACAAAGGGACACATGTAAAGTGACACACATGCATGCAAGCACGCCGACACCGGTCTCCGTGGAGACCAATGATGCCCGCCCTGTGAATAGAATCCAATCCAATTGCATGATGGGACACTTTATCGTGCAGCACTTGTCTCTTTGATGTGACTTGACTTTTTTTTCTTCATTTTTAATTTCCAAACCAATTCAATGATAATTCATATATGTATTTTCTTTCCAAAAATGCTTGTGAATACGTCATCTGTAACCAATATGAATGTAGTGTGAACACAATTCGCATGAGAGAATTATTTTCTACTGAGGATGTTTCTAATTTGTTTCCTATCATTATGATCGTTCTTTACCAAGGAAGAACTGGAATGCAGCCTGACTCATCTGCTTCCTATTAAAAGGACGTTTGTGTCACAAGCTAAACATCTGCTTTAGTTGTCTTTGTGGTCACTTGATTTTGCTTCATGTTAATTAATAACAAATCTAAAGAAACCTGTTCCGTAATAGAGCTAATGAAACCTGTAGATCTACATGGCAACCTAGTCTGGTGAAAGGTTTACTGTGGTGTACATCATACTTTCCATTAAGCCTCAAATTAAGGATTATTACTGAAATAATTAAAATGTTTTATTAAATCTTAATGTTTGATTCAAGACAATCACAACATTCTACTGCTGTCTGATAGAAATGGGTTTCATGCGCATCTCTACTGTAGGTGTGTACGTACTGCCACCTAGTGGCCAACATCAGGCGAGGCACATGGGCTTCCCCGTACGTCCTCACTCTGCACTGGACAAAAATAAACACAAGACACAACTTTTCATTTTACAGTAAAAAAATGAAACCAAAAACAAGACTTTATTAAAGAAGCATAAAAAATAAAACTCTTGATACATTTCTCATAACCGTCAAGTCAGCTCAAATTATATGATTATACAATTTTCCCGGCTCACGGTTAAAAGGTCCATAAACTTTCAAATAAAATATATTTCAATTTTAAAATTTCTTCAATAATTTTCTCATTTTGTTATAAATTGCCTATATGTAGTACACAGGAAATAAGGAAAACAAAAAAATGGAAAATAAAAATAAATTTGAAGTAATAAAAAAGGGTCACATTATTGTCTGGGATATTTAGGTAAGCAAATAAATTGTAAAAAATAAAATGTGTAAAAAGTTTTTTTTTTTTTTTATCTTAAAAATTATTAGCTAATGCCAGGTGGCTTGAAGACATGCAGATGGTTAACTTACAAATAATGATACATGTTTTTAGAAACTACACTTATCTTCAATTAAGTCATTTTGCTTTTGAAAACAAGATCCCAATGATTGTTTTTCAGGATATATACACACACAGGTCAGGCCTGAAACCTTGTTTGCTGACGTTTACATTTTGGTTCTGCGTACAAAGAGAATTAAAGCAAAAATAGGAGAGTGGAGGCTTGAGCGGAGTCTGTCACTCCTTATTGGCGAGGCTCTCTTCGCATCCCCCCTCTAATCACAAAAAAAGGTCAGAGGTCAGTGGCTAGCATGCCTCAGGAAACCCTGTTTTCAAACCTTTAGGAAGGAAATGGGGGAGGGGACACATTTGGCTAAAAAATAAAATACAAATCAGCAGTCAATCTGAAAAAAATTGTACCTTTTCAATAATGAAACTATTGTACATTAATCCTAACATTCTCTCATTGGCCAGAAACATCCCGGTGCAACACCAGAATTCACATTAGATCCATCTGGCAAAAAACAACACATTTTATTTCCTTAACACGCCGCATCGGACAGTTCTAAGAAGGGCTTTAAGATTGGCCACAACAGACACACAACAGCCACGACTGATCAGTTCGACATTCACAGCCCGGGATCTGCCCAGAGTGTGCACAAGAAGAGATAACATCAGAACCCAGTGAGGGATGTGTTGCCAGTTTGGTCATGGCTGGGTGTCAGGTCTACAGTGCACTGAAGGAGGCTGAGAACGTAATGGCCTCCTGCTAACACCTGGCTTGGTTCAGTATGGAGTTTCACCACAACACCACAAGCTAGTCTTCAAAGACTACCAGTCGAGCTCCAGGCCACATCTTTTCCTGCATGTATGGACATATGAATTAGTGCACTGCTGCGCTCAACCAGAACAGCGTTTATTAGATTCCTCTGCCGGGCTACGGCCCTCGTCACATCAAGTAGCAAGTGAACAGTCACACAGAAAGTAGTTGTAACATCATACTGGCTGGAGCACCAAAGCACAGCAGCAACTGCCCATTTTCATCTCTGTGGCTTTACTCAAGTAGAGTTACCCTTTTTGAATTGAATAAAATCATCTGTAACTATGTCCAGGCAGAAGGACGCACCGTGCCTGCAGTACCCTACGCTCTACTCAACGAGTGCGATTTGAGGAGCAGGTGATCGTTATGTGGGGACAGACCAGTGAGAAGAAAAATAACAAGCAAAACATTCTGCAGCTGCTGGGATTTGAACACAAAGCGTGTGTCTGGAAGCCCTGGATGACCTAGCTACTAGCTGCCATAAAGGATACGCTGATTCTTACTACTGTGTGAGCCTGAAAACAATGTCACAATGTCTGTGCAGTCAGAGGAAGCCCTTAAGAACTAGGTGTGTCATTTTAATTCAGTTTATCATGGCTTGTCTCATTCTATGAGCTGATTCCCAGTATGTTCAAAAGGGCCACTAACGGCAACCGTGTACCATCACGTCTACAACGTCCGAATCATTCATACAGTATTAACACTATAAAAGGAGGCAGTTACTGCAAACTCACACTGCATTTAAAAAAAACAAACACAAAACAGGTATGCAACTGCCTCACTGGGACTTACTCAGTAATGCTAAGAAACACAGGACAAATCTCAAACAACTATCCATATAGTGCACTACATGTGGCCAGAGTACAGCGTAACATGGGTCCAACAGTGTCATTTGAGAGAGTGCCATACAGCTTTGCTGTGAGTGGGGTGGAAGACCAAAACTTAACAAAAACAGTAAGAGCTGTGTCTTTTTTTTTCCTTTTTTTTTTTTTTTAGAGGGGCTGGGAGTTACAGTGCATGAAAAAAATGGTCCGAACAATCCCCTTATTATTTTATTGTTTCCTGTGGAAGGAGCATCTATCTCTCCTTAAACAAGACCCCTTATTGGACAAAACATTCACATGTGACATCAGAAAAGCCCTATCTTATCCTCAAAATATGTGGTAGCCACACACTCGACAGTCAAGAGTCAAAAACTAGTAGAAAAGACGAAATAAGCCGATCTTAGTGTAACACGCAGGGTGTGAGCAGACTAATGTCCTGGTGCGGATGGATCACAGCATCGCCTTCCTATAAGACTGTGAAGGTGAAGTGAAGGAGAGGAGCAGCAGGACAGAAACCAGACCTTCTCGTGGTGACGACACAAAATGATGCCAATGAGAAGAACAGCATGAGTGGGCATTTATCACAAGTACCCCGAAACACACACACACACACTAAGAGAGAGAGAAAGATGTAAAGGGATTGTCAGGCAGCCCAAACGTACAGAAAACTGACCTCGGACACATTCCTTCGGTATCATGTTAGGTTCGTTTTAAAAGGATAATTAATTTGAATCAATGCAGCAGCCACCTTTCAAATGTGGGGGCGTACTCATCTAAATTCAAACATGTTAATGAATTCTGTCAATTAAAAGTGTTTGCTTTTATTAATAGCATTCATTTGGCATTACTGATGGCTAATCTTCTGTTGTGTGGCGATGAGATAGAGGAGTAAAGAGGTCTCTCCTGGGTGTACTGTTCTTCTAGGTGCCTGACTTAAGCCTACCTTTAAAACAGAGTTCCTAGTGTACAGAAAACAGCTAACCTGCTGCTTAAGGTACCCAACTACAGCATGAGTGAGAAGAGAGAGGGAAGCAAGGGATTGTTGGGGCAGTTGGCGCCCCATCAAGAACATTAAAATAAGCAGTAGAAAAGTGCAGGCCTCGCTGACAGCTTCATCGAAAAATATCTGTTAAGTACAAAAGTGTCCAAAGGAAAGGCTGTGAGAGAAAAAGCAGGCAGAGATCTGAATAAGCCAGAATGAAAAGATGTAGAGACAGACGGGCAGCCAGCAGCCGGAGCTGCGCTGCGAGTCAAAATGAAGGCCTGAAGAGAGATAAGACACTAGTTTCCTTCCAAACGTTCACTACCGAGAGACTGTCTGATCCCCAACTGTCTGCAGGCCAGTTTCAATCAACTTCACTCCGAAAATAAGTCGTCAATATTATTATTATTGACAGTTGTCAGAAATAAATTTAACATCCGTATAGTATCATCATCATCTCTATTAATGCATTTATTATGGTCCGTCATTTATGTGAAGGTCTTTAGTGTGAATCCTTCCATCCTGTCTGCCACAGCCTTCGCCCCACTTGCCCCACACCAGACTTCTTCCTGCCCCACCCAACCCTAATATTTTACCCCACCCTTCCCCCTGCCATTAAGAAAAGATGCGGATGCATTGTGTAGTGGGGGTGTGGCAGACGGGGCACTCGGGTTCAGCAGACTGGCAGATTTGCCCGGCGCACTCCATACAGAACAGGTTGTGGCCACAAGGCACCAGGGCTGCTGTCACCTCGCTCTCAAAACACACAAAGCAGTCCCTGTTGACCCCGGGGCTGACACCAACCAGACCCGCGACCCCGAGGCCGGAGCCGCCTTTCAGTCGGCTCAGTATCCCAGAGCTGAGGCCGGCCCCACTGCTGCCTCCCTCTGAGTCAGTAGGCGAACCGCCTGGCAGGGAGGAGGCCGAGCAAGAGGAGTACCCAGTTGAAGAGCCAGCGGAGCTGGAGCTGGACCCCCCAGAGAAGGAGCCGCCACCTGCGTTGCCGGACTGGAGCCAGGAGAGAGTGCTGAGGGGGTCACTCTGAGCACGACGGGCTAACGGGTGATCCAAGGCGCCTAAGCCCGTGTCCTGAGGCAGCGTCGGAGACAATCGTGGAGTGATGGCACCACCACTTAGGCCACTACTGTTGCGACGAAGAGGCTGCTGGGTGGAGCTGGCCGCCTTATTGCCTGATCCACCATTAACAAAAGGTGCCCAAATGTTGGAAGCACTTATCTCAAAGCCCAGTTCATCGGAAGAGGGAAGCCCTGTGGTGGAATCTCCCCCGAAAGTGAATCCTCCTCCAGTACTGCTGGAGCCTGTGCTAAAGGGGCTGGTGGGGCTGCCTCCCTCATTTGCTTTGCGGGCATTGTTGAAGCTATCGGAGTTCATCCCGCCGTTATGCGTGTTATAATTGACTGAAGAGGACATCTTCCTGTTGGATGAATGGTGCATGGACATAGACATTGGAGGTGGTGGGGAGGTTGAAGGAGGAGGGGGTGCAGAATGGTGGTTGTTAGCTCTGGACCACAGAGATGACCCCAGCCCTCCATTCAGGGCGCCCAAGCCCTCCAGACTGACATCAGTGCCGTTGGTGTGGAAGTCATTGTCTCCCTGGAGGTCGACGAAGGTTCCAGTTCGCAGGGTGATGTGGGTCTCGATCTCTTCTCTTGCTCGGTCCACATTCTCGGGCATACCGGTCACCTCAAACACCGGGTCTTTCTCTCGACTGGGTGTCACAATGTAGGTGTGAGTCTGCTGCTGGATGCGCTTGATAGTTGCTCCCTTTGGTCCAACAACTAACCCAACTACTCTGTAGGGCACCCTCACCTGGATCAGTAATGAGAGAAATACTTAAACTCTGCAGATTTATACAGACAATAATAAAACTGAAACTGAGTGACTCTTTTGCTGCAAGGCAAGGTCTCTGCAAACAAACACTGCATCTAAAAACACTGTCAACTAAACCACAACAGTCCCAGTATACCTGTATAGTTGTCTGTCCAGGTAGGTGGGGTGGTCCAGGAAGAGCGCTGCCACCTCCGGGTCCTCCAGCTTTGCATCGGGATGCCCGGATCATGGAGAAATGCTCAGCCGCAGAGACTATTTCGCGTTTGGCCATCTCCACATCCTCCCTGCGTCCAGTCACGATGAATACTGGCTCCTCACCTCTTACTGGAGTCTTTATATAGGTGTTTGTCTTGGCACGCAAGGCCTTGATCTTACAACCTGGGAGATGTAGAAACACACAGATATAAATTTTGCATAAATAAAACAATGAAAAAAAATATTCAAAACACCCCACACATACAGACATGTATATATAAATGTATCTATAACCCAGACATGCATAAAAGTGTTATTACGTTATTTACATAAAGTCAAAGGAAAGCAGTTAGTTGACAGCTAATTACCTCTAATGAGCTAAACCCAATTACATGAGATCTGCATTACACTTCTCCTAGTCGATTTATAATGTCCAGTCTTTCTTTTGATTGATTTAAAGAGGTGTTAATTCACATTTATGAACCTTTTGGCGGCTAAAGTGGTGGTTGTGTTACTAGTATCTAGTCTAACTTCATGAATGAAAATGGGATGGGTCAGTGCTGAAAACACCGAAAAGTAAAGCAAACAGCAGCCCAGAAGATGACACTATAACAGTTGTTGTGCATCCCTGGCCTACAAATCACATTCTACAGACTTCAGAGAACATTGCGGTCTGGTATAAATCATTGCAGAAGGCACAACATAATATGTTTGTTATTTAATGGAAATAAGAATTATGAAGTAAATTCCCCTGCTGCTCCAGCAGAAACAACCAGGGGCTCTGTGTCTTTAAATATGGACGCTTCGTTCTGTTCGACCAATGGGACGCTCGGAGTGTGATGTCATTCTGGGAAGCAGAAAGCATGGCTTTTTCAAACAAAGAGAACAATGCTACAACGCTACCGCGGCTGCGACGGGCCAACCAAACGCACAACATAAGAAATATAAAGTGTATGATGAGAAAATCTGAAAAATAAAAAGTAAACGTTTTAAACGGGAAGGGACCACCGCGAGCATCAGCAGCGGCAGACAGAGTTGGGTGCAGGGCGTAACACCGCCCAGTCCCGTGTTTGTGAGCCTGTTGCCCCATTTCAGCCTAAAAATCTCCTCTCCGGTGCCAATAATACATGATTGTGTCCTTATCGCCAAGTTAAGATTGTGAGTTTGGTGTTTTAAGTGACAATTATGTGTCCGTAATACATGAAATTACATATTTCGGATCCATTTCCTTTGTTTGGTGCAGGCTGCTAGACATGTCCAGACTCCCGACAATCTGCCGCTTTGTCTGACCCTATCCCACCCCTCCCCCTCACTGCTACTCATCAACCACACTCACTCTATCAAGCTATTGTCAAAATAATATTAAAGACATTTTTTAAACAGCATATAGTCTATTTTCTGTGAATATTCACGTTATAGTGGCATTAAAGGACCCCGAAAGCGAGTGTTGTCACCCAGCTCAGTCTGCAGAAGTTCACAGACCCCCTTCTCACCAGCCAGCCACCCAAACAAAGAACAAGCAGGCGGCATGCTGCCTGTACAGGCTGCCCAGAAACGTAAACAACAATTAATTTCTCAACCAGAGCAGCATCTCACACACTCTAGCTCTTACCTTGTCTTCCCACTATTTCAGCGACATGTTCGGAGCTGGGGACAGGCACGCACTCAGTCATGTTGACACTTCTTTTCCTGTTGCAGAGGACGGAGCTTTGTTCCCCGTGGAGTATGGAGTGTGAGCCGGCCATGTGGTACCCACCCGAGCCGTAGTACTCTGGGGATGGAGAGCAAGACGTCGGCGAGTCACGGGACCCACTGGCATGCTCCAGCATCTGTAGATCCACGTAGCCCCCTCCACCCACACCGTTGCAGCTCTCAGAACCCGGACCCTGGGTCCCGTCCAGAGTGTCAACAAGCCCGCCACCTCCGCCGACCCCACAATCCACCTTCTCCAGGGCCATGAGTGACAGCTGGTCCAGGGCGAAGCGGAGAGCCTCCTGGTGGTCCTCGTCGCGGGACTCCTGGTCTGTCTCTCGGGGCAGACCAACCCCATTGTGCTGGCTGCTGATCACCACGTCGTGGTCCATAATCTCGGGGTGGAATAAAGGGCTAGGCATAGTCTCTCCGTGGATCTCACATCAGATCGGGGTGCCTATTTGTTGGGAGTGAGCTTCTGAAAATAAAAAAAAATAAAAAAATAAACAAATTGAAGTAGTTGTCTGATGATTAAACAAACAGAGTAAGACTGGAGAGGAGCACCGCCGAGTCAATGATCATTCATAAATAACAGCATACAAGAACGATGTTGATTTGGGCGCCTTGCTTTGTCTGTTGTTGCTTCTTGTCTGACAACTGAAACCATCTAGGAGGCTGGTTGTTTGTCGGGTTACAGCATGCTCAAATTAACACAAGTTAACAACGAATTTCCCCACACAGACGACAACACCATTTCTGCTACTTACTTAAACGACTCTCGTTTGTCCTGATCGAATTGGGGACATTTCTGGAAAAGTGGGATGTGCGCTGTTGTTAGCTTCAACAGGCAAGCTAGTAGGCTAGCTCAACATAGTCGGCACTCAGTCACGTTGTCGACCCCTTTGTTTGGGAGCACGACAGCTAGCTCCTTAGCTCTGTTCTGACAGTGGAACTTGTGCTCCCTCTCAAAGACAGTCGTGTGGTTTTTTAAAATTAAACAAGTGCCGAAAACACATGAACTTACTTTATCTCGCCTTCTTCTCTTTGCCCAGTCCTCGTGGGAGAGATGTGAAGCAGCCGGGAGGAGGCGACCAGTTCTGTGCTGAGAAGCTAGCAGGCTAGCCACCTAGCAAGCTAAATGGGGGGCGTAGGAGAAAAAACGTTTAAAAACGAAAAGAGGACACCGTTGTTTTTTTCTGTCTCGGAGAGTCAACGCATGTTCCTGGGAGTGTCACTGGGTCGTCATTGTGCGCATCTCATGTTGACCACAGCTGAAATCCAAAATTAGCAGTTACCTTTTAGTTAAGAAAACAGTGATTCTCGGCTCTCTGCTGCTGTCTGACCCCGGTCGGTCCACCGCCTTTGTCTCGCCAAGCGCACGCCGCTCAGTCTCCCGCACACGGCACTGACGTCACCCGCGACACAACAATGGGTTCAAAGGCCACATGCAGCAACGGGGAGCGCATCAACGCAATGCAACTGCTGCTGTCAATGCCATTGTGTCTGCCTGTCTGCAGAGCAATAATGCTCGGTCAATGCAGGCTTTGCATCCTGAGTGTGATGGTACATGTTGAAAAAAATATGGTCTATGGCAGGGTGTGTTCATCATGGATATCAACGCGTTATGGACGGTCTAAAAGCAGCACTGAATTAATAAAGCATTTGTGTTTTCTTGGTCATTGGAAATTCATAAAATAATGGAAGGCACCATCTTCTCAATAATTCAAAGACATATTGTTTACCTGAAAACAATACTAAAAGCTTATCATATATACTGAGTAGTAATTATTTGTGTAATCACACTGGGCATCCCAGTCTAAAACTATCATGTTTAGTACAAAATCCCCTCTTTGTATTTTTCAGAGCTTCAGTGGAGGGACAGTGACACAAAGAGGGAAATTAGTATTACAAATGGTATAATTTCAAAAAACACAACCTGCATTAATTCAGTCTGACTGCTGAAGCCTTTAATGGTTTCAGCCGAACAATGATTTCACAACAGACTTGACAAGGGTATGAACGACAGCCTTCTATAACTAAGATCAAAGATGACAAAGAACTCAATTGTACGCACCAGTCTATAAAGAGCTGCATTTATTTGACAAATAATGAATCTTGTAATGAAGAACGGTACACAGGTTGTGAGGTACATCAGTGTTGTATTTTCTTAGATTTTCCAAGAGTACACATCCTTTCTGTGACTGTCTTCACTCAAATGTAGTTGGCAAAACAATACTGAAAATTCTTTTGTGAATACAAAAACATGACCTAAAAGTCAATACCAGGTAAACTCAGGTTATAGTAAAAATAACAATACTTTGAACTCTTAAACCTTTCAAACCTTAGTTGCATTACTCACAGCGAGATAAGATCCAAGGGTACTGAGTACTGAGAATACTACAACCTGTTCTATGCTCCTGAGCATAAACACTACCAGTGCCAGAAGAGGATATAAAAGAGTGAGTAAAAAATGTTTTCTGAACACAAACTGATATTATAAACACACACATTCACATACGTCATTTTCATTAACAAACATCAGGTGTGTGTTTAAGATGAGCTTGAACAACTGCTTATATGTAACACTGCACTGTATACAGCACCACGCACGACTGCCTTACATTAAGTGGAGGTAAATCTGGAACTCAAAGCACCTTTTAAGGATCACACTGTTGTACACTGAACAAAAATATTTAGGCAACACTTACTTTTTCAACCATTACCAATTTGTTTGAGTAACACCGCCATTATTTTGTTCTGTGCGCTTTGACTTATTATTTTTCCTCCAATTCTGTTCACAAATTTGTTTCTTTCACTGTTAGGGAGTCAGTCTTCTTTGTCATCATTTGCACAGGTGCAGAATATCATGATGCTGATTAAAAGCTATGATCACTACTCGTGTGTTTCTTATGATTGGGTCGATAAGAGGTCCCCCAACAACCTCCAGATTTGTCACATCACAAAGCCACAGAAGTCAGAAGTCAACAGCAAGAGGGACATTGGAATGTTGCAAGCTGGACATTTTCTTGTGTATTGATGATTTCATGTTCCTGAATTAATTTCAACCATAAGCACAAAACTGTTCATACATCTTAAGCGTTGCATTTAGATTTTTGTTCAGTGTACACTAAACAAAAAAAAAGAAAAAAAGAAAAGAAAACTGTCTTTGTTTAGGGTTTCAAAATTTGCAGAATATCTGCATTTAAGGTCGATTTCAGTTGAAAGAGTGAAAAAATCCTCATGAAGTTGATTTTTTAAAACCAGTCTTCTGTATGAAAGGAGTTCACCAGGAATATTGACGAGCCTATGGGAGAGATGATAAAAGACATGGTCAGCGAGTGTGCTGCTGTAAATTCAACAGTTTAACATCATTTGCATTTCTCTGTACCTTGGCTATAACTCCTCCTTTTCCACCTGCTCAACCTTCTCTGCTTTGCTGGCTGCTGCGTCTGCAGAGGTGTCCTCTGTATGGGCCAACATGTCAGCCATGAGAGCTTCCTCAAGCCGTCTCCTCACATTCTTTACCAGGTCCTCCTGCTTCCTGAGAGATACACACAAGTAGGACTTGAAATCTGGGCACTTAAAAAAAACATGTATAACTATGTCTTCACCGGGAGATAATGGTGGAGCAATCGGATATATTCATTTTTAGCTGCTTAATCTGTGGTTTCTATAATGGCTGATAAGAGCCGATTAAATGATGTCGTTTTCAGGGCGCTTTTCGGGGTCGGAGCTGAAACATCAGCAGCATCGAATATGAGTGTCCTCGCCACAGTCGCCAGATTAAAGTTGAGTGTGTTTAAAATACATATTATTTTGGCCTTCCTTTCAGACATTTGGGGTCATCCTCTGTCCATCTTTGGTTTTAGATGTACTCTTGGGGACATTGGTTTGGAAGCTGTTTATTGCACTGCTCTGACACAAATCTTAACTTCACTCTCTGAAACTAACAAAAGATAGAAAGCGTGACCGTACCATAAAACAAAACACAATAGGCTTTAAAATGACCTGAAATTAAACAAGTAGATAAAGACAATAAAAATAAAACTCCCAGATGCTCATGACAATGGCGGAAAGAACTGTCCCAAGTCCTGTAAGCACATATACACCACCACGACTTATGGGTGGCCTGATCATAGTATGTCTGGAGTAGTATTGAAATGGGTCAGAGAGCAAATGATTCTTACATGGTAAAAATAAATAAACTGTGGTCTGTGTGCCCTCCGTGTTCAATTAGTTTGATAACAGGAGCACTCAGGATCCAATCTAATAAAGGTTCAGCGTTCAGTGTAAAAGTTTGAAGCAAAGCAGCCTCCCTCCGGACAATTTATCGGAGCATTCCAGGTTGTTTCTGTTATTGTGTGTTATATGGATGACTATCTATTGATTTACTTGATTGATCTGAGGACTGTCTGCTTTCAGTAATGGACACATTTCCATGTGCGCAGTAATGTCCCTGCAGCAAATATCTGAGGACATATAAGCAGAAAACTACAAACTGCCTTTACACACATTTGTAGCTTCTGACACACCATTTTGTAGACCAACATGCAAAAAGATATTTCTGGTTTTAGTTCAATTTGTACTTAATTGAACACAGTTAAAGCAAGTGGATTTTCTTTTTCTTTTACTGGCTATTATGTGTCATTGTGAAACAGAATGCTTTAATGCATTAATCATTTTATCTCGATTAACTAATTTCTTATAAACTTTAGAAGACAAAATTGTATTTGAAAATAAATTTCGACTAATTGCCCAGCCCTGCTTTAAATGTTGCTGCCTGAAGGAATTGTGTGACGGCATTATCACCTTTCTTTTGTAAACGATGGTCCAGTGAATCCTATGATGGAGATAGAAAGGATGCACCGAAACACCTTTCCTTAGTATTTAGAGAGTTGACCAGCTCTGCCATGGAGAAACATCCAGGTCATTTCACTTAGTCAGGAACCGTCCTAAACAAAAATGACGATTTGACCGCAACCTAAGCTAGTGTGCTCTTTAGCATGTCAGCTTCTCTGCTCACTATGTTCAACAAGCTTCAAAAGATGCAAACTATACGTGTAAGTTGCTGTGATTGCTGACACACACTGACAAAAAGGTTGATATCCTTTTCAACCAGGGATTCCACAGCAGTAACAATCATAGAAAATATTCACAGACTGATTATCTACAGTTTAAGTGCCGCTACAAACAGCTAAACGTGGGATCAGAGTCACTAAGAAGAAAAGTCAACATAACACGTCAGAAATCTTCAGCAAAAAACTTCCCTACTTGAGGAGCTCAATGAATGGAGTGTATTTCTGTCTTGTTTGTAACAGAAGGTTGACACCGCAGGAAATATCAAAACAAAAGCAGGGGCTTTATGCATGAAATATTTCATGGAAGAAGTGGAAAATATGGACTGAAATTCAGCAAAACACTTCCGTTAGAAGCAAATCCAAGTTCAGACACGAGTAGGTTATATCTAGAACATTTCAAAGATTTGTGCTTTTTCCTCAGGAAAAACACCTGTAAACACTTTGTATATTCTATAACAACATTCTCATTACTTCAGTACCTATTGTGTACCATGTAGTATGTACCATGCTTAAATGCACTCATACCTATCTGGCTTTATGTTGGACACGTTTAGAAGGGTTAGGGTTGAGTTGCGTCGGTGTTCAGTGTTACAGTTTATTGCACCAGGGTTTTTCTTGACACTTAATACTGATTTAAGTGTTCAGAGCACTTTAAATTCTTATCAACTATTAATTACAATCCTCAAATTAAAAGACTCTATAATAAGCACAAACATTCCTTTACAACACCACAGGTATTGGATTTAATTTACTGTACAGTGAAGCAACTACAGCTGTGCAAGTGTGAACGGCTCACCTGATGTCTTCGTCTGTCACCACAAAGGCCTTGCAGAGAGGCTGCGCTGTGTTGAGCCACACGCCAGGATTTTTCTCCACTGCAGCTGTTAGTTGCCCCGTGACAGGTGCAGGGCTGGTGTGCAGGGCACTGGCGATGGCGGAAAGCAGCGTTTTGTCAGAACATGCAGGCCCAACCCCTAGAGAAGGAACAACAGAGGAGGCACAAGTCAAGCTCCAATTCTCACTTAAAATCATAAATTGCTATTCCACTTTGGTGACGCTCACCCTGTAAGCCTTTGGGAAGATCCATTGTTTTAACCAACTCATCTGCAATATCAAATGCACTTAATCCGCTCAGCTTCCTCTCCCAGAACAGCTATAGATTGAAGCAGACCAAAAGAGAGAATGCGTGTTAGTTTTGTTTTTTTTCAAGTTCCTCTACAGCACTATCTACACAACAACAAAGCCAGGCAGAGATACAACTAAACACCAGGGCACAAATATTTAATGTGCAATGGTGGACTGTGTGGCAACAACTTGCATATACATTATTGTCTCATTCTCTGTACTTCAGTATTATAAGAGCCAAAGAGTAACTGTTTCCTAACAATGATTAAAAAGGAATAAAGACAGTTTGGAAATGAAGTGCTTTCTCACCTGCTTTGGTTGGTCCACAGCCCTCTGTGGGTCTGTCTTCACCTTGTTGTTGGGGTGATTTGTTACCTTGGTCACTGGCTGCTTGAAGATGGAGGCTGTCTGTCGTACCGGTAGTGTTGTGTTTAAGTCAGGCTTGGCCTTTAGAAGAAGAAAGCAAGAATAACAAAAAACTGCTTAATCAAATGCTACCAAACTAAAGTAAAACTTATTGAACAAGTTCAAACAGTCGCATGACTACTATATTATCATTGTCATTGCCAAATGGTGCACGGCTGAATTCCTTATTCAATTCTTTGGAAGAAGGTGAAAGGAAATGTAAGCATTAGAATGAATGGAATACATATTACGATCCATGAATTAATTGAAGGGAGAAAATCTCACTGTAAGCCCAACAGCAGAGATAAAAAGCTATAATTATGCTGAATTTCCGTTACAATGAGTCTCCCCATGTGATATACTCAGTCAATCATTATCCAATAACTCAGAGGGAGGGTTAATAGCAAGTGAGGCATTTGGCAACTCTCAAGTAGCTTCAGGGATCCGAGGTACTTGATGTGTCAGAAATGATTTCCTTATTGCTTCTGTTGACATTTTATTTAAATTCTGCACATAAAAGTCATGCAACCTAGTACATGACCCTCACAACTGACGATCAGTGATCCTGCAAAATGATGATGACTCCTAATATTGATGGAAGAAATTTCCTTTTTCATTAACACTCAAATAATTACCCAGAGTAAATTACGACCTGTTTATAACTAAGGGAATACTGTATGAGATGAAATATCTGCATAGCAATTGTTTACAAAACAACTGTGGTTCATCAGCTTCAACAGAGTGGCAGAGTAACAAACACAAGCCAAATAGGATTTCGAACTGACTGTTGCTATGAACGCCGTGAGTCAGCAAACGCCAACAAACACTGAGACTCACACACTGGATTCTGTCAGCCTACAAAACAAGTTTACCTTATTTAATATTGTGTCACTATGTTTTGGAGCTGGAGAAATGTACCCTTGCAGCGTCCTCGTTGACTTTGTATAGCTGACATCTTGTATGTTCTCAAATGATCAGGTGAGGAGGGAACTGAAAAGGTGTAAGGCGAAGGCCCTAATGGCATCAGCTCAAGGATCCTGAAAACCTGTGCAGACCAGCTGTGTGGGATCGTAGGGGACATCTTCAACTTGGGCTTGAGGCTGGGAAAGGTACCAGAGCTGTGGAAGACATCCTGCTTGGTACCAGTGCCAAAGACTGCTCATCCCAAAGACTTCAACAGCTACAGACCGGTAGCGCTAACATCGCAGCTCATGAAGACTCTGGAGAGAATGGTCCTGCACTATCTCCGGCCCCTGGTCAGACCATCGATGGACCCGCTGCAGTTCGCCTACGAGCCTGGCACCGGGCTTTTTTATAGACGGTATTCAAACTTTATACCACCCAAACTCATTGAGCAGCACTTTTGATCATTGATTCTGCATGCTACACATTCACATGGCGGTCACTGGTCAATGCAAGGGGTGACATATAGAGACTGTCAACCACTCACATTCACTCTTATGAACAACTAAGAGACTCCAATTAACCTAAATTTTGTTTTTACAATTAATTTCCCCTCAAAGTGGCACTCCAGAGTTACAAGCTTCATAAATATTAAACTCAGTCTCACCCTGATGTGGTAGTTGAGGTCATGGGGATGCTTGTGCCTGCTCCGCTGGACTTTAGTGAGGAGAAAACGTGCAGCCCGGGCCTGGCTGGCCACCTCTGTCTGAAGAGTGCTGCCCACACCACCTACTATCTGAGGCTTGTTGAGGAAGCGCCTGACAGGTACACTAGAAAGAAAAACAGAAATATAATCACAAACCTGACCTATCTAAAACCTGACAAACTGATTGAAAAATTACACATTTGTTAGTTTTTTATTAAATTAATCCCTTGTACGGGGGTCAGTGGATTAATGTTTCCCGCCCTAACAGTAGCCTGGAGGTGTCACAGAAACACACCTGTACACGCCCACACGACCATAAAAGCGGTCTTTCAACTAAATTAAGTGAAAGCATTTCAGTGGGGTATTCCTATTTGAGCTTTACGTTACATATGTGAACTGGCATGGTATCGTAATTTAAACATAGTCTAGCTGCCTTTTAAAATGCTTTAATCTTCAAACAACAAATCCGTGGTTTGCTACAAGTGAAGAAGCGTGTTCATCCCCTGAGTATGAAAAGAGTCACTAACGTTATTTGTCATTTTGACATCGGTCTATCAACAGTGTGTAAGTTAGGGCCCTACGCTGCGCAAGTCAAGTGTGTGTAAACAATGAAACTTAGCTAGCTAATCAAGCTAGCAACTGTGCAACGCCAGTCGACCACGGCACTAATTAGTGTTACTCAAAGTAGCGTTCTTTTCCGTGATAAACTCAAAACTAGGTATAGTCTACAACTGTCCAAACGTATGAAAACTGCTGGAAACTCAACATTAGCGAAGACAAGCTAATTTGCGGAGTGGTTAAACGCATGTATTCATGCGTGCATTTCCTGCAGAGAAACTTTCATTTTAAAAACTCGGACTGTACAATTATGACGTCCCACCTTTTTCTTTCCATGATCCAGGTTGTCTTGGTAGACCTGGCTTTGCTTCTGGCTTTTAAAATGTAAAAAGCCAGCTAGCTGCCTCTTTAACTGTCATGAATTTCCACAGTATTCAGTTTGTTATCGATCTCCGAGCCCGAGGTCCCCCGTCAGGACCTTTACAACTGGAGATCACTCCGCCCATCCCTGTCATACAGCACTGTAAATCCATCCGCTCTACTTACGTTAACTAGTGCGGAAGTGATGCGGAAAATTTTGATTGCGCACCGAAACATATTAGTACGCAACCTTAATTCATATGAATGAGAAAATATTAAGAACACAGTAGAGTTCCCCACCACTGCAAATTACACCTCGAATCAAGACACCTCTACAACAGTTTAATGAAACTGAACATTTGAGGAGTATTCATTGCAGGGCTATTATGTTATACTTCATCATTTCTTTTCTCGGATACCGAAGTGAGTATATATTATGAGCAGGAAGACAGAATTTTAACCATTTCGAGTTAAATAATGACACCACAGGACACATGTCAAATACTTTACTTCCTCAAGACAATTACAGTATGACATGAAGGACAGATTTTCCCATTTATAAATCAGTCTTGATCCACAGAAACCAGGATGGACAAAATAAATACATGACCTCAAACCAAGTAGGAAAATAAAACTCTGTTAATCATCGGATTTAATTTTCCTTGCATTCACATTTATGCTGATTGAGGAACTTTCAAGTGCCTAAGCCAGGTTTCAGTGGATGTTAATGGTGAACAGTTCAATGTTGACTGAGCTGCAAATTGTAGAGGACAGACTCCGGTGGCCTGGCATGAAGTTGGACGACAGTGCAAAGTACCGGATGCAGCAGTTTTTGTTAATTATTTCAGTTGCTTTGCAAAAACAACCCAACATTGACCTGCTGGAGAAAAAAAAACAAAAAGTTAGGCAGTTCAAAGTCAAAAAGATTTAAAAAATGATTTCAACAGACTTAGTTGGGGACAAAGCGTACTAGTTGTAATGTAATATTTTTCTGTTATTTTAATCTGAAGACTTGATCAAGCACTATTATACAATGCATAAAATATTGTCATAAATTCAATGGTAAGAATTGTGGTTTTACTCTAAATCCTCACATTATCACTCATGTCAGATAACTGCAGTGGTCTCAGGCTTTTCAAGCATTTTTGTCATATTAGAAGCTGCTACATGTAGAGCCTTAAAATAGGCCTGGATTCTGGTCTCCTGGCACGTCTTAACTGCCAGGCTTATTCGTTATGAATTTCATTCTATTTAGTCTTTCCTTGTCTCCACCAATGTGAAGCACACCGGAAGTGTTGGTAGTTGGCATCCATCATGGCAAGATACTACAATTGGGGTTGTATTTTGTATTTAAGAATATCATTATCCAGCGTTATGCCCTTTGTCATGTTTTATCAGAAGGTTACAGCGAGTACATTTAATAAATATGTTACAGACACATTTACACATCAACTGCAATCTATATTTGCTCTAGGATTTATACATTTAATCTATATGATTTTAGTTAAATTCATTTCTCGTACATCTTTCCTGAGGTACTGCTCTGGCAAAGAAAACTGTGATGATGCATAAGTAATACATTATATTCTGTGTATTAATCACATGCTGGACCAAAACTATGTATTCACACCTCCTCCATTTTTATTCATGTCGTCGTCTCTTTGCCATTCTTTATACCAACCTGCTACTCGTCATTTTTGAATTTGCCGTTGACGTAGGGAACATAATCCAAAAACAATCGCCAGTCTGTGAAGTGGACCAGAGCTACACCTCCGGCTGTTCCCCATACAGCCAGAGTTGGGATCCTGTATAAGAGAAAGATTTACACAATGTTCTTTCATTGGATCAAAACACACATATTAAAAACTAGTCAGGGTAATGGTAAATGAGATGAGCTGGAAATTTATCTTTGTACAATAAATGTTATGAACTCAAATGATAGCAGTCTGTCCATATTGACCAATAGTCCAGTTTATACTTGACTCTGCATGAATTAATATTTGTCTTTGTGAGCAGATGTGTGTATTTCATGTACAGAATGTTTCTTGTGGAGTGTGGCAGTGCTAAGAAGTCTGGCTCTGGTACAATAACGAGTATCCACCTAAATGATTTACGGACGAATCTAATTATGTAAATGGTTAATATATTACCAGATATTTGGCTCCATTCCCACAACTAAGATCAGTCAGTCCATATCACGTTAACATGCAAGTTACTACTCGAGCTGGGTCATTCATTGTAAGGAATTTACATTTTAGCAATGGAATCAGACAAAAGACGTAACAAAACGATTATTACAGAAAATGAGTTTGTATTTACTCTAAAACGGTCATCTAGGTGAGGATTGCATGCCCCATAGCAATGACCTCAGCTAGGCTAAAAGCTAATGCTAGCTAAGGACACAACACGATTAGGTCAGTTGAATGCCAAAATACTTGTTTTCTTTGCTGTCAATCGACAATGTGGTAAAGAACATCTTACCATGACTTGGCGATGGCCACATACTTCGTGCCGACCACTTTAGTTAACATTGTTGGCTGACTTGTGTCCTCTTTACACCAGACGTGCCGCTTCGCAGCTACAGAGAACTTCCGATTTTCTGTTGTAGGCTATACCTATTGCGCACGCGCACAAAGCATTTCCGCTTTCAAAAATAATTAGACATAAACTACAACTGTTTTTGCAGGGAATAAATATTTACCCAAGAGGTCAATATATCAAAAAGTCGGGAAATTTTTTTGTAATACAATGCAGGCAATTAATCAAACTAGAAAGAGCAATTTCAGCAGAAATTGCAATGTGAATGCTGATAGCTGAATGAAAACTGCTGAAGCCCTGCGAGAATAGCTGGAAGTCAGCTGGACAGCAGAATCAAAAGTGGAAGAGCTGAATGTAGAATTAGTTAAAGGAAGCTGAAGAATTCTAAAAGTTGGAACAGAT
>CAAKHC010019524.1:32446-53107 GCA_901007825.1 Macroramphosus scolopax | reverse complement strand
TCTTGTTCACTACAATGTGTCGACCACGGCCCTTTCCCAACCCTTCCTCATCATCTGAGCTCTAGAATAACACACACAATCACACACACACACACACACAATCACACACACACACACACACACACACACACACACACACAACGGAGCAGTGTGCAACCAGCAACTAACTAACCTCAGATAGCTTCTCATATGTGAGTGTTATGGGAGGGGACAGCGCTGCTCCTTCACTAACTTCCCCAAACACCCTGCCGGATTTCTGCAGGAGCATGAAACGTGATCATGCTCTTACTTGCAGATGCACATACACACACACACACACACAAAGAAACATTCCTAGGCCTTTAGATCTTCATCGGTAACAACCGCATGCGGTTCATCCCCCGTGTGCACCTTTCCGCCAACAGCGCTTAAAAAAAAAAAAACCCTCTGATGCTCATTTCTAATTCATCCGTTTTCCAGCCTGTCACTCGACACGTACGCTCCGTCAAAACATCGGGTTTTTTGAGCCCATAATTTGCAGCAGATAGCAGCTAGTGGCGCAGGCAGGTGGCTATTAGTCCTGATAAATTATGAATCAGCTTTATCATGCTGACTGTCTGTTTCCTGCTAGAAATAAATTAGACTTGGCGGCAGTACATTTGGAAAGCACACATTTCTGGGCATAATGAGGTTTTAAGTGAGTGAAGGTATGTGGCTATTTGTATGTTTCCCCGAGTGTGTGAGCTGTCTTCGTGACTGGTTTTGCTACCTGCTTTAACTCGTGTGCGTGTGTGTTGTGGTGAACGTGATGCTGGCAATAGCCATAATGTCTCCCTCCTTGTGGGGCCATTGTGATTGTGTTTGATAAAGACAAATGAGCTGACAGCAAAGAACGATGCTCAAACCACCAGACAATATACAGGTTTCAATCCAATTCGCTGGCTCAAACACACCACACACACGCTAATGACGCATGTGACTTGTGCTAACCAGAGTCCATGGGAAAAGACCAAGGTGGACTAATATGGAAGTCCAATTAGAAGAGACAGTTAAAAGCATTAAAGGATAATTACAGCAACGCTGAATGTTCAGCCTGTTCTCCATCGAGGCTTTTCACTCGCCCTCCCTCTACACACCGTTCACTTTCATTTGATGCCCCAAACAATATCGTAACGATACTTCAGAGATGGCATCCTAAGTGCATTGTTTTAATTCTGAGAGATATTTGTGTCCATAATGTTGATTGTAGGACCGGGCCGAATAAAGCCTGGTACAGCAAGATGTCAATGAAAGGATGGATCACGGCAATGAATGGAAGTAATCTTAGAACTAACAACCACTGCTCCACATGTGTTATGAGGCAAATTTTATTTATTGTTGGGTGTTACACTTGTGATTTTGTTTGCCCAAATTACATATAAACACGTGATCGGTCTTTATATCCATCTACTGTATATCTGCCTGTTTCCCATCTGTCTGTCATCCTGTTTATTTTCTATTACCGGGTGGGGAGATGCAGCGGTATCAAACGGCATCAAATGATAATTCCACAGTTCAATAGCAAGTGGTATCCTTCGGTTAAATTGATATCATCACAAGGAGGAAATTGCAATGGGAAGATAGATACGGGCTTACAAATCTGCAAACAGGCACACACACACACACACACACACACACTCACGGCTTGAAGTGATTGCTCACTCCGCTCAACCCTGACCTCTGCAGTGATATCTGGTCCTTCGGCCGCCCACTTTCTCGCCACGGAGATGTCGATCACCGGGTTGCGTCGCGAGAAGGTTAGCGGCTGTCTGTCATTTCCACAGCTCTGTCTGCCTGCAGGCATCAGGGTGTGTACACACATACACACACACACATCCCCTTTTACTGTTTCACAAACCTGGTGTCCCATGCAAAGGTTCTTCTGTCAGAAACCATTAAATTCAACTCTTAATGTGGTGGTGGCGGACTGTAAGGGGGCTGTCTTTATCTTTTATCGAGCCAAGAAGGCATGCCCTAATTGATGCCAGCAGACACACAGCAGATGCTTTGGAGAGCCGTACTCTCACCGGGTGTCCTTTCCACCCTGAGACACATGTCCCGTGTCCTTTGGACAGAAGGCGGAGCCCTTCCTTCTCTTCGCAGACAAATTCGTTGATATATCATCAGCGACAAGGGCATTTCCCTTGACCATAACGATTTGACTTCCCATCACTAATATGTCCGTGGACACAAACTGATGTTCCTGCCTCCCCCTGTTCTCTCCGCGTACCATGAGGGTAGCGGTGTTTTTATGACTGCATCATCACATCCTCTCATTTACCTCTAACAGTCTCCCCTGTAGTTTGCACAGGAAAGTACTGAAATTGGAGAAAGCTTGCCAGGGGCTGTGTGGCTCCTATAATTAACCTCCAGGACTGCAAAGTCAGGGATACGAGACTTGACTATGTTTTTAATTACAAAGCAGCAGGGAAATGCTGCATGCACACGTGCAGGAAAACACGACCAACACACAGAACCACATCAACACATCCAGTATGTATTAGCATGTATAATGTGCTCATGTTTGAATCCGAGACGCAAATTCAATGTCATTAATATCCTATAAATAGTTTACAGTTTCATGAACCAGTAAGTCGTCATAAATATTACACAAGACCTTGAACTGAAAAATAGAAACGCCTGCCATCGATTCACTGTAATGTTTAAAATGAATTTCACATCCAACCTGCTCGGACCGGCTCTCTTTACAGTGGTGTAATTTTGAAGTCATAATTTATGTGCAAATTTGCACAGCAACATAACAAATTCAATCCCAAATATTTCGAGAGCAAATGAGACATCGCTGCCTCTTTACAAATATCAGTATGCATATTTCATGTTTTCATTAAGGTGTTGGCCGGCGGTATCTCAACATCTTTCAAGGTTCTGGAATGCATAAATATTAATAAATGTAAGCCCACTGTCTTCTCTTTGCTCTTTCTGCATTATGAATGACATCACATAACATTAGGTTGCTGGGTAATGATAAGAGAACAGTGCTGGTTTGATGAGTTATGCATGAAAGGACTTCTTTCAATTCTCCCCAGCTTCCGTCTCGCCAAAGCTCGTTTGCTTGAAGCTATTTTGATGTGTGCCTTTGTGAGACCTTTGTCGGGGCGTTTTTGACTTTCCAAACTTGGGATTTACTAATTCCGAATATATTTCCATACAGCTGCTTTTTGCTTGTTCCAAATGACTCCCGCCAGAGGAACTAACCTCGGCATGAAGTATAGCATGTCTTGTTCATTCTTTATAGGAATTTGTGAATTGGACGTCCCAATCTGACTTTGTTACATTATATATTCATCTTGTTGAGCATTGCAGAAGGAGGATGATGCATCTGTTCACACTTAATGCAGACGGGCTCATGATGCAGCCATTGCTTCTTGAAAATGTCATTTCTAGCAAGGAGAAGAAGCTATGAGACGACATTCAGAAAGACTCAAACAATCGTATAACACTTCACCACAGCCTCACAACAGGTTGTTTCAGCAGCAACAGGATGTGTTCAGGCAGATTCCAGCATCGGCCAATGAAGTGTTTTGTTAATTTAACATGAGCTCCATACTGCAGTATAATTTCGTGGTTGTGGTTGATGCTCTAGATCAGGGGTCTTCAACCTTTTTAGCCCAGGGACCCCTTGGATGAGAGAAAAACAGAGCAGGGACCCCCACTTGAAATTCCCCCCCCCCCTTTTTTTTTTTAAATATAAGCCTGACTTATAATAACTTTTAAATGTATTTTATTCAGCTTATTTCACTGTATTAACCAATTTCTGACTGGGTTATTAGCCTATATGTGTTTATGGTTGATAAAACCATAATGCACTGGGGTCTGGGAGGCAGCCGTACCCCCATCATCTGTGGCCTCTTCACAGGTAGAATCTCGAGCTTGAGGCTTCGTTCTTGTCACAAATTTATCCATCAGGTCTAACAAGCGTTAAATATGAAATAGCCTACTTTTAAGTCAATTTCGCAACAATTTCTCTTCTTTTCTGAAAACGACCGTCAGTGTCTTTAGCCAACAACAGCAACTAGCCTACAATAGCTCGCTAGTTCGTTTTTTCCGAGCCAAAGTTGATGTTAGTCACGTTAGATTGCATCATCATTCATGATTGTAGACTAAATAGATTTCGTCAAAAGTATATTATTATTGCATGTTAATGACATGTTCTTAATCATCTCAATCAAATAATAATAATTAAAAAAAAATAAACTCACATATTATTTTGGTTAAAATTGCCTTTATTTTATTTTTAAGTTGGCGGACCCCCAGCAGTACCTCCGCGGACCCCCTAGGGGTCGCGGACCCCCGGTTGAAGACCACTGCTCTAGATTATAAACTGTATATATCAATGATCTGCCACCACCGCTTCAAATAACATTCATGTGATTAAAGAAAACCTTTTTCCTCTTTCAGGATATTGGAGATCCATTAAAGGTCTAACGGTCCGCTCAGCCACTTCCTGCACCCACATTAGTTGACCTCCATTGAACAGCAGCCCTTTTTTTTGCGTTCGATAGCGACATGGATTCAATCTGTGGGTCAGTGAAAAGTTGGGGCTACATGACCGTTAACACGGCGAAACGTTATGGCCCGACAATAATGGCTGTTTTAATTCTGTAATGATGTGATGTCTGTGCTTTACAAGCTGACGCCGGTTCACTTGCTTCCTTGCAGCCTCTTGTCTCTTTAAAGTCACACAGCCCTGACTGTTCAAACTATTATCATCTTGAATGACTCACACACACACACACACACACACACACACACACACACACACACACACGAACCAGGAAGACATGAAGCTGAAATGTCAGGACTATTTCCCCTGCAATTCTGTTCTAAAGGTGAGATGGTGATTTCACGGGTAATACTTCATAAGCTTTATCAGAATTGCTGTCACCAGGATAAACTTGCAGGAAATGGATATTACCACGCGGTCTAAGGAGGGACGGCGACTCAAGCTAATCCTGCGTCGTCCATTTGATTCGGTCAACATTTGTGAGCTCAACTTTCTCTTCGAGACCTGGGTTGAATCGGATCTCCGTTATAGAAGGAAACATAAATTAATGATATTAACACATAAACACAAGCACGTGCAAAGTGCTAGTGAACATACAGAACCAGTCACGTGTATTCGGCAATCATTTAATACTTCTGTAGTGTAACAAACGAAGCCACAGGTATTTCCAGCTGACTAGAGTCCCTGATAACAGGTGATTAACTCTGGAGTCTCATTTGAATGCTTCCAACGCAGGCTGAAGGCTTGTATGGCAGAGCCTTCACCAGGTCACTGTTTTTGTTATATTTTAGATAATTGGTTGAGTACTTGAGTTGATAGGGAATGCTATTGAGACTCCAGTAACCAACAAGGAGGCATCAGGTCTGTATAAGGTCTGCTTGTGCAACATGTTTTCATCACTCTGCATCGATTATAACAAAGGACGCACAAGGCACCCATCTTTGTGTACACGACATACACACATGGATGAACTAGCATCATATTCATGCTTTGCATTATTTCCCTGTCGTCCAAATTAGGTACAAACCTGTTTCTTGGCCACATGTCAGAATCCATGAACCACCTTCTTCTGTGGTAAGTTGTGAGGATCACTGTTGAGTCCAAATGCTTTTAATTTAAGCAGATGATTATTTGTTTTAGGAGCCGTGTTGCAGCATGTTTTGAACATGCCATCAGTCTGACCCTCTGTACTGAACTACAGGCAGCAATGCACACACACACACATAAACACACATGCGGATTTGGGATGGGAAATATCAATAGCAAAAGTTTCCCAAAGTAAAATACCCCAACAGGGAACTAATGTTCTCCCAAGCGTTATGATATATTGAAACAAATTGAAGACATCAAGCAAAACTCAAAGGGAGACATAACGTATATGCCAAATATAAGGAGGGAACTTAAGCCCCCGTAGCATCAGTGAGCCCCGACAAGGACACACTTCTCTGTGTGAAGTGCAGAATGAACGAGGGAGAGAGCGAAAAGATCGATAGAGCAAAGAGAGACAGGTTGGATGAGGAGGAGTGTGGCATCTGCTAAAACAGTAGGGGATCCGGACCACACACACAAACACACACATACACACACACACAGGAAACTCAGGTGAGGTGAAGCAAAACACTCGTGCTCTCAGGTGAATGCCGAAGCTGGTGTTTCTCTCAATGCATATTCACGAAGGAACAACTGGGCCGAAGCCACGACGTGTGCGAAATGTACAAAACAAGGAGACGTTGTGATTGAAGACGAATGTGCAGGTTCAAACCTGCAGAAACACATCAGCATCTGTGGAACTGCCTTTTCCTCCCGGAGTGGCTCCGCCCACTTCAACCTCCATCTGGGTCAAACTGGCATTTTTACAATAAAAGGCAGAAAGCATAATCAGAGAGAGTGAGAGAGTCACTGCGCTTCAGGAACCGGCGGAGAGTCGGCGGGTGGAAGAACAACAACATGAACGCGGCCCGACAGTTCCCGGTGCTTTTACCACGAAGATTCCACCGGCGCAGCCACTCCAATTTATCATTCCAGCCTTTTCACCCTTTTAGTAACACAGTTGAGTGTCTGAAAGTCCCGACCATCATCCTGCTAATTGGATAACTTTCTGTTTGTTGGTGCACTCAAGCATTATCACCTCCTTTTATTGCCCCAAAAAATATGAAAATACTTCAGGTCAAGTGACAATTTTGTGTTGCTTTCGTGAGGCTTTGTTGCACACAGGTTAGCATAGAGCATCAATTCAGTTTAATTCACACAGATGGCACATCAGGGAATTAAGCATTTAGACTAGAATATATCATTTACAGTATACTGCTGTCAAATGTACTTTAAAGTACTTTGCACAGTGTTTTCTTATAGTGTTTTCTACGTCTGTTAATTGTTATAATTTCCCACCAGTTTCTTTCTACACATCTTTGTCTGCTCTGTAATCGGTCCATCCCTACACAAACCCCGGTGTTTCCCCCACGGCTCCACCAGAATGTCATCGTCACCCGTGTGTCCACATGCGCTGCAGCCATTTGTTTGCTCCTCTACTTCTGAATCCTGCCTGGACTTCTGGTTTTAGGATTTGGCCCCTTCTTTTTTTTCCCCGTGTGGTTCTGGTTTGCCTCCGCTGACTGCCGGCCTCTCAATAAAGACTTTTTTTTTTTTTGCTATTTTATAATATATTTGCTCCCTGTGTCCCGGGAGTGTCTCTGCATCTGTGTCTTGGTTTTGTACAGATTTGTTCAAGGGAAATGAAACCTTTTCAGCATATTTATCATGTCGTCCCGATGCGTTTTTGTAGAATTTCTCCTGGGTGTCCTTTAAAGTCTTCAAGAGACTGACTCCACCAGCTACCAGGGCCTCCTGTGCGCAGCTCAGCAGAGCCTTCATCCTGTTATGTTCCTCCCTGTGCTCGGCCAGCTGTGCCTCCAGCTCCCGCTTCCTCTCAGTCCTACTCCAGAGCATCCTCCAGCTGTTCTGGCTCTGCGGAGAGCCTCACCTGATGTGCTTTCCTTCTCCGTGAGCTGGAGCTCCAGTTCCTTGTCTCGGCGCTCAGAGCCTCCTCTTTTCCTTTTGTTTATCCATCCTTGATGTGAATCAAGCTCAGGAATATAAATCACGACGTGCTGAGGCAGTAAAGCAGAGTGAAGCTTCAATTTATTTTGCAGTCGAAGAGAAAATCTGCATGAAATCTTCTGATCATTACAGAGCTGATTATTGGTGGATAACGTGTTACATATGGAAGGTTAATAGATTACTGTCGTTCACCTTTATGCATAATACATTTAGATATATCCAATGCTGGTCTCATGGTACCAGCGGGTTAAGTGCCGTGCAGCGACACGCTGGCGACGCGTCTCTTTAGGCAGCCTCAAGGCGTGTGTTAGATGTAACAATGGTCGGCCACAGACGTCCCGTAGACGGGGAACCGGTCAATCGTTTAGGCCTTTGGCTTTATTGAAAAAGCCGACAAGTCAATTTCCTGTTCCCGCTGCTCTCTCATGTCGCTCCCTGACTTCTGCCCAGACTCTTCCTCACCTGGTACAGCTTCGTCTTCCGTGCGGAGAACAACTGCAGGCGTGCGAGCGGTTGGCGAATGTTTGTTTTGGAGGAAACTTCAGTTCCATCCGATCCTGTGAGTGTGTGGGAGAGATTGCTTAGCAGGATACAGACGGTGGTGCACAATGGAACCAGGAGAGGATATTGAACTGTTATTTCTGTTGTGCATATGAGAAATATGCATCTGAAGCTGACGGCCGATGTTGATGGTTTTATTGGAAATCTATAGTTCCCAGGAAATAATGTGTGTGGAGAGCGGAACACATCAACATGCTTCCTTTGTGTTGATTCTACGTGAAAGCAGTGATTTTATATTTAAAAAATGGAGCTGTTGTAATCTGCAGTCTTTGGAAAACAGCAATTAGTTATGATTAAAGTGTGCCATTTCCTTTTTAAAAACAACAGCACCCATAATTAACATGTAATCTATAGTGAGAGTCTATAATTTCATGTGGATACATTTTGACAAATCTTCGCATCTCTGTATGTTTCTATAAATCTATGGAGGTGAAACGCTTAATTTTGTTCACCATCCAATAAACATCATGAGGTACCATGACGCGGGGGCAGATGAAACCAGAGTGGTAATCAACAGGAGGATGGAGCTGAAGAAATGTGTATTTATTCTAGGAACTAATGATGAAAGATACAAGATGTGACGATGGAGAAAGGTGGTAAAACATGAGAGCAGGCAAGCAGCTGATTGGAGGGAGGAAAGGCTGACAGGAACAAATTTCAAAATAAAACAGGGAAGACAAAAGAGGACACAAAACGCCAACCTGTGTAAAAGGACGTTCGGAACTGAGACGAACAAGCTGATGGCAAATGAAACAAGCCTCCCTCCGTATAATGATCTGGTGTCTCCATTACTGAGGTAAGTCAACACCTCCAACTTATTAGAGGTTTCACTGTTCCACCCACACAAAGCTAATCTGACAGAGTTCAGAATAGCTTTCCCATGTCGGAGGAAATTAATGATTACAGTTGAGATAAGGTAACTACAATATGTGATGGAGCCCGTTGCTGACGCACATCCGCCCTTGTGTGTGTCTGTGCGTGTGTGTGTGTGTGTGTGTGTCGGGGGCTGTTTGTGTTTGTGCACGTGTGGTACCCTCTTCCACTCATTAAAGGAGGACAGACCCACATGTGGCATTTACCTCTGACCTCTGCTCCGCAGCGGCACAATTACCGAAAGGTCAGACTCTTCAACGAATGTCCATCATGTCCAGTCTCGCCTCTCTTTCCTCCAACTACTTCCTCCCCGTCACCCTCAGTGTCCGCGCTTACGTGAACTGAACCAGGAATCCTGAAGAAGATGGAAGACAAGTAAACCCAACATGTAGTTTGTAAAGGTGAATCTTTATTATGTTTGTGAATAGACTCGATGTTTATCTGGCTTCTTGTTTTGGACTTACAGCTGTTTTCTCTGTCTCTCTGACATGATGTGTCATGTGGCTGGAAGCTTGGATGAAACGAGATGTTTTAAATTGTACAGTGTGGCTCGGGAGAGAGAGAGAGAGAGAGAGAGAGAGAGAGAGAGAGAGAGAGAGAGAGAGAGAGAGAGAGAGAGAGAGAGAGAGAGAGAGAGACCTTGATTGGGGGCAGTCACGGGCCAGCAACTTGTTACTCCCATTACACTACTTCTTTTCTCCATCAGTCTCTCCTCCACCTCCTCTCTCAATCTCCTTGTTTGCCAGTAACAGTTTCCAGAGAAGAGAGAAACGAAGAGATTAAGAGAAAATTACACCTCCTCCTCCTCCTGGTCGAGACAAGAGAAGTGGAGTCACAGCTTCAAACAACTTTTTCTAGAAACAGGGTCAGGTGGGTCGGAGAGAAAATGACAGAAAGCTGTGTGGCATTTGATGTCGAGGTAGATGAAGGAGAGAGGAGTGATTTTCAGACGAGTCTCTATGTGGAGCGTAGACCAAGAAGGTGTTACTGCCGTGGCAGGAAAGACCTCTCGGTCAGGTGAAGACCACTAAACTGACCCGAACATCCCTGAGACAAAGGGAAAGGCACCAACTTCAAAAAGTTTTATAGTTCCCCTGACCATCAGCGTTGGTGCAGACCAGGCGCAGCGATGACGAGCACGGATGAGAGGATGAATACATTAGTAGGACTAATACAGAATCAGCAATCAGGATTGGGGAAACGTTCAGTAATGATCAATCATCTGAGGTCCTCCTCATCCTCTTTAATAGCAGCAGCAGATAAAACGAGCTGAGGTTTCTGGGAGAGAGGAAAAGAAGCTCGTCATCACGATGCACAATTAGTTCCAAAATACAGATTCACAACATTATTAATATGCATCGGCCCGGAATCTGCTGAAAACGGCGGAATACTCACTGTTGTACAGTCTGTGTGCTCTGGCCTGCAGCCGCTACCGGTTGTGTTGTGCAAACAGTTCAAAGATGATAATTAATACATTTAAAGTCTGCGGTTCCAGTCCTCCTATTTGATCAGCCTCAATTAAGTCTTTAAAATCCAATAAACGTTTGAGTGAATGTGTAAAATAGTCCTTCATTGATCTCCATCACACTTTAAGCACACGGTAAAGTGCATGTTGTGTTACTGAGGAAGATGTTTTGGATGATTCAACTAATGATTGAAGACGTCCCCGCTGTGTGAGGTAATCATCCGCCATCAAATAGGGCTCAGCAGGAGGAAACGATAGTTGACATTGAAAATATGGACCGTGGTTCAGTCTTTAAACGTCCCGGCTATGAAGGAATTAATTCTATCTAAACCAGAACCTCCCTCTCACACGGAGAAGCCACGTGCAGCATCATCATTCACAACTTAACCATGTCTGTTTTTTTAATGAAACTGCCGAGATCAAAGGTGTCAAAGCGGTCCACGTTCCCTCCGAGCCGACTTCCTCCGCTCCGCGCACGGCTGCTCCTCTAAAACCTCAGCGGTGTCATGGGTGAACGGGAACATGTCTAGTAGACAGAAACGCTCACTGTATAGGAAAGTGTGTGTGCACGTGCGTTTGTGTGTGTGCAGTTGTAATTTGCTTTTGTTTAACCCTGCGCTGTAGGGCCTCTTGTTTTAATAGAGTTGTAGATTAGTTTTGCAATCCAGCATAATTGGGTAAGTGATAGAGCAGACTGTGGTGTTCTTATCATGCATCACACTCCATATTTACTCTCCCTCTCTCTGTCACACACACACACACACACACACACACACACACACACACACACACACACACGCAGGCGCACACCTAATTGTGTTCCTTCCTTCTTCTGCACACACAGACACACACTTGTATTCTGTCACACAACGTTGCTCACTGGGTGTTTCGCTGGTTAAAGAGACGACTAAACTGAACTCGATCGTTCAATACCTGTAATCTACCAATTATATTATAATCAGCAGATTATTGGTGTGATTTGAGACAACGGACCAGGCTTATCCCCCTTCAATCCCCCCAGGTCACAGCCGACTGTGGACTCTTTAAACGCTCGTCCGATCTTTGATCAGTTCAGAGTCTGGGAACAGAAATTCTTAAATATTGGTCGTCTGTTTTTTTGAAAATCAATCCCAATTTGACGTACATTTTATTCCATATTAACAGAATGAAACCAAATGTTGTGTTTGGATTAGATTTAATTGATTACGATATGATGGGATTTGGGTGATTAGGATACGTGTCAAGTATAATAAATAATGTGTGTGTTGCTAATTTACCATAACCAATGTACTTAAAGCTGATTTGCAGCACACACAAACATGCTTATGTATGTATTATGATGCATGTCCAAATAATCTGAGGCATATATTGACTTAGGTGTTGGTTATTGGTATGTTAACATGATAGTAATTGCATATGTCTGTTTGGTCATTATAAGAGCTATATTTGATAAGACTTGGTTGTGGAGTATTATCATATATACACTGGCCACTTTATTAGGTACACTTATAAAATCTGCTATAAATAAAGATACTAATTGCTCAGTTAGACACTATAAGGGATGTGTTCATGTAACTCCATCTTGAGGTTAGCAGTGGTGTTGAACTGGACTTCATTATATTCAGAGGTGTTTGTTTGTCGCTCCATTTAAAAACAGTACATGAGCGGGGCAGACTGTTAAAAACACCTTTCAGTACAACGCCCGCTGCAACCTCACCAACAAACAGAAAGTATCATAATTAACTTTTTGACATTGTGAACGAACAATAAACAATTAAGTTTCATAAAAGCAGTTTACTTTTCTTTATTCAGACACTGAATCGGTAAGTAATTGTCATGTTTTGTTTCAAGTTGAAAGGGTTCTTCAGACTTTAGAATACAGTCTGAATAGAGAGCCGTGTGTTTGTTATACTGTGCTGTAAACCCACGTCGGTCCCTGGATTAGTCCGGCGAAGAGGATCGACGACGGTGTGTCTTCATCCCTGCTGTGTTGCTGCAGGCTGCGCGGGTCAGGCGGGGAAGTGACTTCCTACGGATGCAGTAGAAGTGGATCCATGGGAGGAGGTGTCATGGCTGCTGTGTTTCTCCTCAGGAGCTCCAGCATGAAGTGCACCAAGGTGCCTAAAAGCAAGCCGGCCGTATGATGATCCCTCCTATAGTAAGCTGCGAGTCACTTGTTATAACAACGTCATGTGCAGGCTAGTCACAGCAGCACCGTGACCTCAGATAACCTCCACTGCTTCGGTTTATGTCTGCATACGTTCGGGGGGAATATGAAGCTTTAGAAGTACAGAGTCAGTCAGGAAACCCAACAGGAGGATGTACAGGAATGTCACCGCCTGGGCAACAAAGTGATTCTATTACTGACCTCTTCTTCCTTTGTCTGCATAGACAAAGGCAGCGGGAGAGATAATGAAAGAAGACAGAGAATGTGTGGTGAGAAGCAAACGATGAGGAGGTGCTGAAGAGTTTGGAGGAATACAACAACAACCAGGCTGTCAAACAGATTAAATGATGCAGGCTGGAAGAGGACCAGCTTCCGGTGCAGGGTTCCAACACTAAACGGTCCGTAGGACAATTTACATAAAAGAGTATAACAAGAGCGTCAGAGATTTGTGTGTGCGCTTGTGTCCCCATGTGTGTTTATGTGCATGTGGTTGCCTGTCATGTTGATGTCGCCAGCCAAATGGGACATGAGAGGGGCTGTCAGGGAGCTCAACAGGGGGCTTCTTTCCTGAGGCTGCCTGCTCAGCTCTCCAACCTGTGTATTTAAGGCGTCAAGTACATACAGCTCTTTGATGGCGGAGCCACAGCTGCATGAAAATAAATGCACACCCATGCGCGCCGCCACACAAACCCAAACATTTACACAAACACACACGTACCGCCGATCTGTTTGGAGGGTGTGCAGCTGCACTCCACTGCAGCCTGTTACACAGAAAGTTCCCGGAAAAGTTGCTGTCCGTCCAAATTCGCGTTCCCGCCCACACGCAAAGCCCTCGGCTTGCACTTGGAAACGATAGCTGGTACTTAAACGCAATGCCGACAAAGTTAACAATATACTTTTGGTATTATGCAAACAATAACACCAAATGTGGCGTCATGCTGCTAGTTATAAACAAAATGAAGTGGGGAGAACACACAAACACGATCCTCGCCATGAATGGATTTTATTTTGAAGGTTCGTAGGAAATATGGGGGAAATAGTGTGTAATTTGGGGAACCGCTCACTCATCTCTTGCTGCAAAGTACGAAGTTTGTTGGACCCGTCCATCACCCCATGTTGCCTCAGTGCTTTTTTTAAGGCCAGAAACATGATGTGATACTGTTTTATCTTGTGTTGAAATAGAGTTGATTAAATTGCCGGTCGTTTAGCTTGTTCTGTGTAAAGTGCAGCAACTTTAAACTTCATATAAGATTTAGTGAAAATAAACAATCCGACATTTACCCCTTGTTCATCTCTCGTTCATTCCCATCCTGCCGTGTCATATTCAATTTTATTTCAACTATTCTTTCCCACATGCACTATCCTCGGTTGTCACTTTCAATTCTGTCTTTGAGTCTACTTTTGTCTTTTCTTAATCCTTATTGTCTAGGTTGAACAGGAAATGTGACTGTCCGTGTTCCCAGAATTTCTTTCACAGACTTACCAGAGCGACGTACCCTGACTTCAGTATTAAATCCAGCTGAAAAGGAATGTAATCATATCAGTGCTGAGCAGCAAAGTGGGTTATATGATGGTAGAAAGAGAGACTGAAAAGGAACAAGAGCCGGGCTCATTGCTGCTACAAGGGAGAGCTAATTCGACTCGTTCAAAGGGAAAGAAAGGAACAGCAAAGGAGAAGAGACTTGGTGAACGGATCTTTTCAGCTCCGTTTTACAGCCTGCGCTGGACATGTGCGAGAGGGATTAACATGGATAATAAAAGGTTTTAATGGTGGAAAATTTAAGCCAACTACAGTGTGAGCAGAGAAAGAGAGGAACAGTCCGGTCCTGAATTATCTAGCACCATCTTCCCTGGTTCTCATTAAAAAATCTGAGGAGAAGAAGTGTTGAAAAGTAGAGTGCTCGTTCTGTTCCTGCAGTCTCAGCCGAGCGGCCTTGAGGAGTGTGTGACTGCACCTCCGAGTCTAATCCTGTGGTGTACACCGGCCTCACAACAGCAAACTTTATTAATATCCAGTTGAATGGGAGAGAAAGATGATCCCCGAAACAAAAGAAACGTGCGAAAAAGTTTGCCAGTCGGAAGTGAAAGGTGGAAGATCAATTGAGCGTTGGGGCGTCTATTTGAATAAGGACGAGCTGGAGAGAGACTAACTTGACAGATGACAGATGAAAAGCTGTGTTTCTCTGCATTCTCTGGTGGAACATTTCAGACCGCGGCATCACTGATGTGCTCTGCTGCACCTTTAACAACACCCAACAGCCATGTCCTGGGGGCCCCGGAGTACCGCTGAACACCATCGCAGCCATGTGAGGAGGTCAGTGAGCCGGGAGTTTCATTTTTCATTTTGCCTTTTTAAGTAAATATCATCCATCTGGGCTAACTGGCCATTGCAGCAGCTACTGTATGGCAGAGGTGGGAAATGGAAATCAGCCACCTGCCATTTAATGCCATTATTTAATGGCATTATAATTTCGATAGACTTCAATTAAATCGTACTTAATTATCCCCAAATCACACATCACAATGACTTGATGGGCTTTACAGTCTGACCAATAACAACACAATATACCTCATACCTATAATAACATATACGGGCCTAAATTTCCCTTGTTTGATCAGAGTCCCCGCCTGAAGACATTCATGTTCCAATATGGAGTTTTTAGTCACAGTGCCACCTGCTGGAGACAGGAAGCACTACTAGCAACAGCCATATGTGACAGGCATGTACATTAATATCTGTTCCTGTGTTGAATGGCGTCACCATGACAGGCGCCGGACGCCAAACAGGAAGTGGTAATAACTTGTAGCAATGTGCCACCCAATCAATCACAAACTTTATATCTCACCTAGGTCACATTCATTTAGAATAGTTATTGCATGGACCACATTTAAAGGAGTAATCTGCTGTTTTAACACACATTTCATGACTCCTACATCTGTTATCCTGATGACTTCATATTCACATTCAAAGAGGTGTTTTGTTCATTAGCAACACACGGTCGTCTGCTCCTTCATGAAGCAATAAAATATGATGAAGGATTCCAACCCTGTTTTGTCTACAGTAACAATAAAATATCTGCCACACACTCCAACTTACGGGAGTGTGTTATCGGGCCCACTCAAAGCTTATTGCAATTTCAATTGTGTCTTTGTGTATGTGTTGTTTTGTGTTGCTGAAATTAGATGTACCTTCCAGTGTCACAGCTATCCTTGGCATTCTCTCTCTCTCTCTCTCTCTCTCTCTCTCTCTCTCTCTCTCTCTCTCTCTCTCTCTCTCTCTCTCTCTCTCTGTGTGTGTGTGTGTGTGTGTGTGTGTGTGTGTGTGTGTGTGTGTGTGTGTGTGTGTGTGTGTGCCAGATCTGCTGAAACTGTTACATATATATTAGCTGTAAAATCCTGGACGGCTCTCAGATGGCGCTGGCAATGAAACCCGACCGCACTAACAATGTCTGCTATGAATAGAAAACAATTGCCATGCGTACGACAGTGTTGCAAATGTTACACCTGCTGCTCTCACACCTTAATCACAGATGCAATTACCTGCGCTACACCGGTCAGTCAGCAATGATAAATCAGTTTCAGCGGCCACATCAACGAATTTCAATTTGTTTCTCATCTTTTGTTTCTGTTTTCATGGTGCAAATGTTTATTTTTAGTCGTGCTGCTTTTGCAAGGATGGTGTTGATACATTTGGGGTGAGCATAAGGTACTACTATCAGGATTTAATTAAAAATAGCTACTATTTGAAAGTGTTGATACTTATTTTTGGCTGACGAATAAAGACAATGACATTTAAGGAAGAGGAGAACATGAGGTTTTCAGTTAAATGGCAATATTAGGATTTCCAGCTGCTGTGTTTTCTGCAAGAATTAAACTGTGTGATTTCATTAGTAGTTATTTTACTCACTTCTGCAACTTATTCGGGCACAGAGAATAAAACTCCCTGCAGGAAATCTTTCAGAAGCCTGGGATGAAAGTTTATGACTTACTGCATGAAAAAGAGACGGTAATCCTGTCCATACCTGAGAGGGGAAGAGTGCGAGGCAGATTGTGGATGGATGGAGATGATAGATGGAGATGATCAGGAAGGACAGACTGAGCAATCCAAAACGGCAATGAGTAATTTAAACACCGAGAAAGGCAAGGCTGAGGAGATGAATTGTGTTGAAGAGACTGATGGCAGGGGGAGACAGAGTCAGAGAGAGCTTCTGCAGTCGCAAGCGGAAGTTTACAGACACTCATCACGCACATGAATGTGATCGGGATGTTGAAACCGGTCTTTTCTGAGGCAGAATGATCGTCTCCAGGCGCCCCCACCGAGGTCTTCCCCTCCCAGGCATTGCCTCCAGGACCCCGGTGAAGGGCTCCACGAATTATGTATATGTTAATGTTCCTGCACCAGAAACAATACTCCTGTGGATATGAGGTACGCAGAGTTTCACACACATTAAAATGTAGACTGATCTGCAAACATGAGGCACGGTGCAAAGACGAAGGCTGTTTTGGGGGCAAAAAAATAATGATGGTAGTCTCATGCAATTAGGCCAGAAAAAGGCCTGTAGAGTTAATTATTTTATCTGCCCTGTAGGCTTGTTATAATGTCATAAAAAAAAAAGGTCTTGAAATGTCCTGAAATGTTTATGAGTAGATGCAGAAAAATGTAAAAGTTAATGCGCCAATGCACAAAAAGAACGAGAGAGCTAAATAGATGAATATATGTTTATACCTGGACATTGATGCTTGCCGGCGAGCTGCGCTTCATGACACAAGAAACATGTTATCTTTACCTAGTTGTCATCATGATTTGACTCTGTGACCTGGTGCTTTATGTGCAGTGCCAGTCAGGAAGGGGACAAACAAACCCCGGGTTTTGTTTTGTCATACCAATTCCCTCGCTTTCGTCCTTCCTTGCGTCCAGGCCACGCCAACCTCACGTGATGTTTACAGAAAGACTCTAAAAGTAAGTTGTAACTAGCAAAGTGCATAGCAACTGAAGCTGTCAAATGAATGTCATGAACTAAGAAATACGATATTTTCCTTTTGAAATGTGGTGGAGTCGAAGCAGAAAATGGTCTTAAAAGATTAAAGTCCCGAGTGCAAGAACCTCAAAAGTGTAGTTGAGTAAATGTACTTTAGTTACATTCAACCTCGGTGGATGGGAGGGACGGAGAGGGAAAGGAAAGGTCCACCTACGGATCTAGACAGGACAGGCCAACTACGGACAGGAGACGTCGCATGTTCAGAGGTCAAAGAACAAAATGTTAATAAAAGCATCCAATCAGTATTGATGTGTGTACATTAGACCCTGTTCACGTTATGCATAGTCTTTTCTTGTATGTTTGTGTGTGTGTGTGCAGGATACAGTGCTCGTTATATCACCTCACATTCATCTCATGCATTCCGTCTCTGTTGTTAATAGCGCGATCGCACACGTGATGGCATCACATGTACGAGCGGGTGCGTGAAGATTCACACGTGTGCTGCTTTAGAACTTTATTTTACGGGCTTCATCAGACCGCGCGAGGTCACCGTAAAGGTTACCGAGGTTCAAGCTTATAGCCTCATTAAATGTTTTATGAGAAAGGCTGAGCAGTCATGCATATCACCTTCCCAATCCCTTCAATAAGATAGAGCACGGCAATCCATCTAACGACGGCGGGTTAGAGCCCGACTCCCCCCGATGCTTCTTCATTAGCCATCACAGTGTTACAGTGCTGTGTTATTCTGCTGTTCTTGAACCGTATGTTTCAGTATGATTAGGATTCATATGTATG
The DNA here is from genome assembly GCA_901007825.1 of Macroramphosus scolopax. Lineage (NCBI taxonomy): Eukaryota > Metazoa > Chordata > Actinopteri > Syngnathiformes > Centriscidae > Macroramphosus > Macroramphosus scolopax. The sequence goes on along the minus strand of CAAKHC010019524.1, from coordinate 34,667 downwards.
TCGCCTCCACAAAGGAGGTAATGTTCACCCACACTCTCCATGTGACACACCTGTACTAGTGTATCGACCATGAACAGCTACCGAGCCGGAGAAGGTTGTATGTATGTTGCAACACAGACAGCAAGAAACTGAAAAAGGGCAACGTGGAGATGATGAAATGAAGTGATGCATTTAAATGACAGAGGAGGGAGTAATACAGCGGAGGGAAAGATGTAGGCTTTTCCATGTAAGACCCAAATGAGAAATTTTGTCTCTTGCCCCGGGTCCCAGACTCATTAAAACATATCACTACTCTTGTCATGTGGGGACCCAGTGAGGAACACGTCTGTGACCCATTCTGGTCGGAAACCATTAAAAATATTAAGCCAGAAGAAACAGGGGGATAAAGATTAGAGGGGAACAGGAAGGACGGCGGAGTTAAAGGAGATGTGGAGGGAGACATCCAGGCAGCAGTTGACTGCCGAGCTAGCTTCGTCTCTCGGCCTCCTTCACTCCTCTTCTTCTCCTTTTCTGCCACGGGGGTTAATGTGGCATGAAATATGTACTTAAAGCTAAGCTCAGGTGCCGCCGTAAACAGAGTGGGAGACTGTCTGGGTTTGCCCGTTTATGTGTTCCTTTGTGTGCGTGTGACCTCTGTGTGCACTTGATTTATTCATATGTTTGGAATTAAATCTGTGTTAACATGCTGTTGTGTTTATTCAGATGCTAATTCAGATGCTAAGGATGTTACAGGTGCCTGTTTGTGTGTGTGTGTGTGTGTGTGCGTGCGTGCGCGCGTGCGTGCGTGCGTGCACTCATCAAGACAGCACTTACCAAGATATATAGCTATTGATGTAACAGAACACGACCTGAACCCTGAGATAATCAACAAATGTTTCAGTGAACCGGATGCTGCTGCATGAAGTTTAGGATTTCCATTGTGACGGAATTATGTCTAAAACTACTTGTCTATAATATAGACAAGTAGTTTTAGACATAATGTATGTGGTTGACATGTGTGATGGACCTTTTCAAACTGGTTGACAACCCATGTGTTAACAATGAAATTCCCAAATGGAAAATAAAACTCTAGATGCCAACTGATCCTTTTCTCACCAACATTCCTCCTACAACAGTTGAGCCACGAACACCAGCTTACAGGTGCACCATCTATTTTTCTTTCACCTTGTCCTCCTCCCACTTGCAACTCCGGGACTTTTCTCCATTAACCTGTTGTCATTATCTTTCCAATTATCCATCCATCCACCAATTTATCTATTAATTTCCCCGTCCCCTCATCTTCTGCTGTTTTCAGAGAAGCTGCCCTCTTCGTTTTCTCCGACTCGGCCGGTTCCAGCTACAAAGAGAAAACTCCAAATCACTATTGATTCCGCTCTCATGAAAAATACATTTAGTGAATTTGAATTCTGTCTCCGTCCTCTTCCTCTCTCCTCCCTGCATCTGACCGTTCCCTAATCTCCTCCCTCCATCCCCACCCTGCTCTCCTCACAGCAGGTGAGAGGTACATTTTCCTTCCATATATCTGCTGAGACTTCTATCTTCATATCGATCTCCCGCTGCAACTCTCTGGGTCCATTAGGATGAGTGTTTATACTGGAAACATCGATACCTCCGCTCCTCCGTCTTTAGCCATCTCCCTATTCTTTTTACACTGCGATCTTACTCCCCCTCCTTTAGGATGCTTTCCCTCCCTACACCCGTCCCATCGTAATTTAGTTTTCCCACTTTGCCACTCAGATGTTTATTCCTCCAAAACATCACTGCTCAGATTTGCCTATTTCTTCTTAATATTACTCGTGTTTGTTTTCTATCCTCTCAGTCGGCTTAAATTGCCTAAAACTGTAAAAACCGAAATTGCTTTTCCTCACATGGGGCTTAAACAATATATTTATATATATACATACTGTAGCTTTGCCACAAACTTTATTTGATTCTTGTCGTAGTCTTCCTCGTGTCATTCGGATTGAAACACTTGCAGAAGCACAAAACCAGCACAGATTTCAATTTACCAGTTTGGCTGTGCTCGGTCATAAAACATCCTATTGTGCCCGTCCTCCATGGTGGAGATGGATGGAGAGTTTATCCACACCGCTGTTGCCCCGTTGGATAAACCTGTTCAAGACCGGCTGGTTTTTACATTTTCCCCGCTAGCCAATCTGCTGCGGCTATCGGCTGTCACATCCCATCTCTATTAATATCCTTATGACAAGTCATTCCTTCT
>CAAKHC010019524.1:0-21853 GCA_901007825.1 Macroramphosus scolopax | reverse complement strand
TATATCACACTCTCTCTCTCTCTCTCTCTCTCTCTCTCTCTCTCTCTCTCTCTCTCTCTCTCTCTCTCTCTCTCTCTCTCTCTCATACTCTTCCTCTGCACCTGGCCATGACTCTTCCCACATTGCTGTGATTTCCCCTCTCCACCTTTCTGACAGCTTCACATTAATCATTCCTACATCCCCAGGAAGACTGCCTACCCTGCTTTCCTCCATTCTACCTTTCATTCTTCCTGTATCTCTCTCTCTCTCTCTCTGTCTTTTCCCTCTGCCACCCATCATACCGTCTTTCTCCCCTCTCATCAAATCTCTATTCATGCACATTGAACAAAATGGTGTCACCTTTCCTGCTGTTGTGCCAAGTAATCATATGAGGAATACATTACCGAAGGCTGAATGCCTGTGGAACGGCAGTAAATCAGATTCATTGTAAGTAATCAGATTCAAGTAAGTAAATAAAGGAAGTCTTGGCAGACACTCAGACCAAAAATAGTCCTGCAATGAAAAAACGCAGGACTCTTCAATTGTGGAATCTTTTTTTACAACTCTGCAAAACCCCTGTTGTTTGTTTCAGGTTGTTTATTTTTGTGTAATATCACCTACTGATTTTCTCCCGAACACCCCTGGTTCAGATATTACCAAGGTGTGGCCTTTACAGCTCAACAAGCGCCGATTATTCTGGCCTCTCAGATGAAACATATTGTGCGATTTATCACAGGCTCCGACAAACAAGGGCATTTGATTTGAAACCAGTTCAAATTTTTAAGTAGTCGCACAAAACAACATCTGTTGGTCAAAGCTGACCTGATATGATTTCATTAGTGAAGTAAGGTCAGAGGCCGGAAATGACAAACTTACAAAATTAATGTGGGATCAATTTAAAGAAGAACCTCAGCAGGGTCGTGACCCTCAACACATTTGTTGTCCCTCTTCCTCCTCTAATGCATCATCACTCTCTCTCTCCTCCTCACAATTGTTTTCATATACCAACTTCATATAGTCGATAAAATCCTCTTTGCACATATGCTCTCCAGGAAATTAAAAGTAATCCCATGCAGGTGATTGAGGCCGATGTGCAGAAAGCTCAAAACTGGTAAAGGAGACAAGCTGAATGGCTGCAATCATACAGCTGGATTGGCACTACGGAGACATGAAACAACATGACTCATCCATTCCATGCACTCATAGGCGTTTTCAACCGTCTCATTCACACGCAGTTGTTTTATGGTTCTCTCTTATGCTCTTAAACACTGTCTAATCCCTGATTAGTGGAGGAAGAGGGTGTTCAATGCTGCACTTCACTCGCTCGCTGCCGAACGGTGACACACAAGAAACACACACACACACAAACCCCGTGCACTTGAGAGGATTCAGACACGCGCGTGCAACAACACACATACACACCCACGCACGCACGCACACACACACACACGTCTCACCCTTCATCTAAATGATCAGAGTATCCAGTAAGTGCAACCAAACACTAACCGACAACAGACTTATTAAAAAAGAGGAACTGCCTGTTCTCCAGGGAAGAAATGAGATCTAACTAATTTGCCTTCCATATCTCCAATCCTTCTTTTTACACAGCGACCTTCACAGACGCAACAACACTCCTTCGTTTGCGAGCCGGTTTCTACATAACTAACACGTGTGTTTTACACTGGACGCCGATGAAGAGTGCATAGTGACCCTAAGAACACAACATCTGATTTTTATCTCATAGCAGGTTTGTTGTATCTGTAGACACATGCAGATGCATTAGAGACACCTGTCTAATCTGACATTGAAAAGCCAGATTATTTAATTTCCTAACCCGACGACAGGAGATCCGACAGCGTTGATCCCTTTGGATTTCTGCAGGATGATATTTTTATTGAGTATTTACATTGGGCTCCAATCAGCAGATATACAACCCAGGAGAGCCGTCAGTTTGCCGTCTGTTTGACAGAGTCAAGTCACCAACAACTTCATCTTCACTCTAATTTCTCCTGATGCCACTTCATCTCTCGATTACTTACCAAGCGGACGGGGACATGACATGACAATTAATTGCATCCCTTGAATGAGTGTGCATGTTTGTTTAATACTTCACCTGTGTGCTTCAGTGTGTGTGTGTTTATCTAAATGTTTCATGCAGGGATGTGCATGTGATGTATGTTCTGAGGAAGACAGAAGGATGTATTTCCTTTAGGTTCCAGCCAACGCTTCCTCAGAGCTACCTGTGAAGAGCGGAGAGAAAGTCTCTCTGCTGTCGTCTCCCCTCCCCTTTCTTTTATCTGTCCTCCTCCTCCTCCTCCTCCCGCCGTTGTATATATTTTCCAGAACCTCTCCTCTCTCCTTTAGTCCCTTTCGTCACCACTATCGTCACCTGCGGGTGTCTGTGTCACACGATGCATTTCATCCTGCTCCGCTGGCTGCCGGTGGAACTGCAGTGACATCTACTGAGGAGAGGAGAGGAGAGGAGTGTGAGGATGCAGATGACTCACGACCGTATGCAATGCAGTGAGGGAAAGAGTGAAGAAGAGGAATGCAAGAATCAAGTCTTTATTGAATACTCAGCTCAGTACCTCCTTTTATAAATAAAGGACAGTCCCTCACGTATTGTTTAGCAGTTTCCCTGCTTCTCTTCTCTCAGCTTAGTATTGTGTGCAGATAAAGCTTCTCTTTAGTATCAACAGCTCTAAAGTGATATTTATTCTAGTCAGCAGCCTTTGATACAGGCTGTCTGTGTGTTTGTAATTATTGTCTTAGCCACTGGCTGTCCAACCTCATCCGCTCGAGCCCAGCGGACTCTCTCCCGCGCTGATGGAAATATTTCGACGACAAACACACGTGCATCGGTCGACCGTGCACTCGCAGGCGGACACGTTTGTCCACATGAACACACACCGGCCGAGCTAACAAACAACACAGGGAAACACGCACATGTACAGACGCACACTAACACGGAAAAACAACAACTGTGACATCCATACCATGAATAATTCAGGAGCTTGTTTACGTAAAGCATCAGTCAGTCATACATGAACTAGAATCACAGAGGAAGCAATCATCACGTTACGACATTAAAGCTGGGACGGTGTGCAGATTGTGATACCACTTGTGGGAAATCTGAGTGTGATTTACATCCTGTTCCTGAGGATTACATTCTATTTGATAGAATTCATGCAATTTTATCACAAATGTGTTTATGGGAGTGAACGCCAGTGTTTTACGCAAACAAAAGCATGTAAACAAAGTAAACAAAAAAAGACATAATATGCAAGCACCAATAATAACAACTTATGATTAATATATTCTCATTATTAATAATTATAAACCCCTTCAATTGTGTTTCAGGTCTCTGTAGAGCACTGATAACGCCCTCAAAAAGGTTTTAGATGTTGATTTGGCGTACCGCAGGGCTCTACACTGGAGCCTTTGCATTTCTGCATATACATGCTCCCTCCTAGTTAAAGGTATCATGGCTATGGTGCTAAACTTTACTGCTATAATGACGATACGCAGATCGACGTACCATCATATATATTATCAAAAATAATCCTCCATTTCACAGGAAAATTGTGCATACAACTATCGCAAGTTCTTAGGTTTGTTGACACTTTAAAATGTGTTATTTTCTCTCTCTTTGACATTTAGTTAGAATATTATTTGTCTTTTTTAAGTCTCCTATGTTATCAGCCAGCACTGAGCTGTAAGTGTGCATGTGATATTACAACAAGCAATACCATCATCTATCTTTTATATGTACTGTTAACTATTTCCATGGTGAGGGTCTGTTCATTTTACAAAGTGCTCGTGGCGGGTGCAGCGCCGCAATCGGGGACCGATGACACAAGGACACATGTCAAATAAACCTCTATTACCTTTAATTGATTGACAGGGTTATGAGACTGAGCAGAAATGGAAATTCATGTCAGAGGTGGAAGACTGCGAATAAACAAACACGTTGGTGTTGCACTGAGTAGCAAATAGGAAAAATAGAAACAATGACGCAATTGGAGGAAAAACTGAAGTAAAAATGAGTTGTGGCAGAATAATAGTGGAGGAAAATACTGAGGTGTACTGACAGGGGAGATAAACAGGTCTGGACATGAGACGGGAGGAAGGTGGTAAGAGGTCTCTTTAACTTTGGACGGAGGTTGGCAGTGTACAGTACCCATGAGACCAGAATAACTCTCACTATCCCTGCCTTATTTAAATAAACCAGGCACTCACCCACACACAAAGCGCACACTGGAGACCTGAGCAGTGCCACAAAAGCTCATGTCAGGGAGAGTTGGAGGACAAAAGTCAGAGACTCAGACAGGGTTAGTGGTGAAGGATTCACAGAGACTCTCACACACATTCATTTACACATTTATTTAATGGAAGGCATGACACCACAAAGCTTTTTTTTTTTCTTCTTTCATCTTCATTTTAATTACTCAGAATCTCATTTCTTGCCATTAATTACAAATGTACTCTCACACCGGAAGATTTGTGTCATTCTATTGTAGCTCCACCGAGGACGCGATGCTTTTGCCTGCGTTGGTTTCGTGGCAGGATTAAGCAAAAACTACCTGACCGCAATTTATTTGATCCAAGGAAGAAACTATTTTGAAACATACCGGTTTAACACAGCCATAAAAGAGCATTTATTTATATTTCTGTTGACGGAGGTCTGCCCTTAAAGACACCCGTCTGTCAACAGGATTACACTAAAACTAGCCGCTCCTTAGCTGAACTCCTGACACAATCATTCAAAGCAGCGCTGCAAACTGTCGGAACTTTCTGGAGAAACAACTCTCCAAAGAAGAGATTGTCCTGTTGCCTGACGTCCAAGTGAGCGAGAGGCATCTTGTTACTGAACTGAGATGGATCAGAACATTCAGTCCGCACAGCAGTTGATAGTAGGAAGACATTCTGCCGCTCTTCACTTTCTCTCCGATCGGGTGATTCACCAGAAATCACAGCACGACTGTTGTTCTGTGTGTTTGGGGGTTTTATCAGTTGACACTTTCTGCTTGACAGAGGTGAAAACAGGATTGGGGGATTGTTTGTGGTGCCGAACTGCTGGAACCGACTTCTAAAGCAGTTTATTGTTTAAAAAGTGCAGCCTGAGCAAAGCATGCTTATCGCTCTCTCCACGTTGACTTGTGTCGTCTGTGGCATTGTGACAAATCTTGAGGATTCGGGGTGACCTTTTAATCGACCCCCATCATCAGGAACACCTGTGCAGTGATTATTTTTCTTTAATTAGCAGCTAGCAGTGATATCAACACGTTTGTGGGCAGTAGGATCTTTGGGCAAACAGACACAAATCTTACTGATGTTATTCAAACATAATGGAAAACAGTGCCGCACCAGAAACCATATTGCCTATCTGTCAACATGGGAAAATGTAGTTATATGTTCATTTATATTATGCAAGTTTCAAGAATTCTCCATTTATAAATAAGTAAAAATACATTTTTTGGGATACCGTATTACCATTCATTTTGGATGCAGCAGTGTGCAGAGCAAAATCCATCCTCATTCATATCAAAGTCTCATACAGTTCACTCTGGCAGTTTGCAGCTTGCAGTCTTGACCCCACTTAGCCCATACATTGATTCCCAAGGAAAGATTATTCCTGGATTTATTCACTTCACCTTTAAAAAAAAGTAAACTGTACTCCAAGTACCGTATGAGGTCTGATGCATGAAAAGCATGACTGTGTTATCCCTGAATGTAAATTCCATTAATTCCCTGAGCCTCGCCTCTCGCAGTGATTGAGGTGTTTACTCCAGCTCACATGTTTTATAAATCAGCAAAGGGAGAACACCTGCTTAGTGTCCCATTCTTCCTTATTATGCTTGGCAGGGTGATGGAGCACATAGTGATGGATCAATGTTCACCCTCACACACACTCAACAAAGGCATTCAACTTTGGTAATGTGGACGCCGCAAATAAACAATGAAGACCATGCACGCGTAAACACACACCTCCCTGAAAGGTTGTGCCCGTTCGCCCGTGTCCCAGGTTATGAGATGATTAGCATCCCATTAATGATAGTTTTCCTGCCCTGCACACCCCCTCTCGGAGCCGTAAGGTGCCCGCGGGATGTTAAAGCGTTATTATCAGGGGCCATGAATCATCCTCTTCCTCAAAATAAACGTGGTACATCATAAACACATTATGGCGAGCCTGCGGTTCAGGGCAGATGTACAGAAATATGACGGCGTGAATGAGTGTGTGTTTGACAGAGTGCCTGGTGTCCCAGTTAACTGTAATAAAGCGCAGGGCTAAAATAATGTGATGAGTTTAATGAGCAGACCATCCAAGCATAACTCCCCCAGAGCCCCACCCTCCATCTCCCTCTGTCTCCTGCTCACATGACCGCAACCCCCTCTCTCTCTCTCTCTCTCTCTCTCTCTCTCTCTCTCTCTCTCTCTCTCTCTCTCTCTCTCTCTCTCTCGTAACAGCAGTTCTTCTGCACTCTCCTTCACCATTTGGTTTCTTATTCCTTTTCTCTCTCTTACTCTGGCTTTATCACAGACTATTAGCTTTCTTCTGCCGTATCATTTTATTCCCTATTATTTCCCGTCGTCTCTTTTTACTGTTTTAATCAAAAGTCCTGCGTAACGACCAACTAAAAGCCCGAGTTGACGTCATTCCACCTCTGATAGGACCGCCGGCCGTCAACATGGAGGCTTGTGCAAACACCGAACATTAATTTAGGACCACCCCTTATTGTATTGTTGCACTGTTTGAACCTTGAGCGTGAAAAAAACAATTTCATTCGATTGTATGATTCGTATCAAAGACTGGTGTTTAATGCACAGCTGATTTTGCTTGAAGATAAATGTCTCAGTTAAACTTATCATGATTTTTGCTTTGGATCGCTGCGTCTTTGAAAAGGCTTCAGTCACTTGATGCCCCACAGCTGCAGAAGCATTTTAAGGAGTCTGCCACCCTGCATGCAGTCTTGAAGGTGCATGGCTCAGGTTGACATTAGATGGAGAACTCACACCCGGATACACTGGACACCTTTATGTTTAACAAGTTTCTGCAGGTACAAATGCATCAAGCTGTTTAATCAAACTCAAAGGTGTACTTACATTTTATGTTATTCTTTACGTGACAGCATCCGAACAGAATCCCTGAGCTTAGTTGACAGAATAACGATGAAACCTAAACTAATAGCTGATAGTATTACTGGCTGGAATACTGTGCTGGATGTGTGCTAATTTCTTAATTTGATTTCCCTCCTCAAATAGAGCAAGTAATTTGTTTAGGGGACCAGAATTTGCCCAATTTAGCTGGTAAGCTCCTTGGCAGCAGTAATGGGGATAAACAGCTAGCAGAAATGGCAGCCTAATCATACTGCGTCTGTCGAACTCTTACACACACACACACACACACACACACACACACACACACACACACACACACACACACACAGTCTTGTCCCTGCCCCTGTCTCTATATTCAACCATAATTATTTGGTTCGAAATTACAGCTTCGTGAGACGAAGTGGCTTGCCAGCTAACCTGATAGCCAAGTCAATTAGTTCACACACACACACACACACACACACACACACACACACACACACACACACACAAGCAAACACAGACACACACACAATCAATGCATTCTGATACCTTGAATTTCCACATAGTTTTGCAACCCGTAAAAGTCGCGAAAGCTCTTCTGACTCTGAACTGCAGAGCTCCAAACCAGCTCTGGCATCAATATCAGCTTCATGTCCCGGGTTTCCACTGGACTCTGGAAACGTGCTCTGTGGAGCGACGAATCACGCTCCTCTACTTACTCAGGCAGCGCCGGTCTGATCGATGGCCTCAACTCAGACTGTCACAGCAAAGAATCCTTCAGTTCAAACATGGCGGAGGAAACTTTCCAGCTCACCCGAGGTGTTTTATCCTCACCGCTGAACCGTCCGATCGATGCGTCGCACTTCTGGTTGTAGCTCAAGATAATTATCTCTTCATCAGTCTGATGGACGAGTCTGGTTCGGCGGATGCCAGGAGAACGTTACCTGCCTGACTGCATTATACCAACTGTAAAGTCTGGGGGAGGAGGGACGATGCTTTGGGGTTGTTTCTCTGGGGTCGGCCTCGGCCCCTCAGTTCCAGTGAAGGGAACTCTTATTGCTTCATCTTACCAAGTCCTTCTAGACAACTCGATGCTTCCAACTTTATGGAAACAGTTAGGTGGAAGGACCTTTCCTGTTCCAGCATGACTGTGCACCAGTGCACAAACCAAGGTCCATGAAGGTTGGATGAGTTTTGTATGGAAGAACTTGACCGGCTCCCACAGAGCCCTGACCTCAACCCCTCTGAACACCTTTGGGATGAACTAGAACGGAGATTGCGAGCCCGGCCTCTCGTCCAACATCAGTGTCTGACCTCCCAAATGCTCTTCTGGATGAACGGGCAAACATCCCAACAGACTCCAAAATCTTGTAGGAAGTCTTCCCAGAAGAGTGGAAGCTGTTATAGCTGCACAGGAGGGGACCAACTTCATATTAATGCCTTTGAATCTGGAATGAGATGTCATAAAAGCTCCTGTAGGTGCAGGTGTCCCAATACTTTTGTCCGTATAGCGCATGAATACAAACACATGGACTAGATTATTGAGTCAGTGTGATTAACAAGTCCGCTCCCTGTGTGCGATGCTCCATCTGATGTGTGTCTTTACACTCTGCAGTGTGTGCATGTGTGTGTTTCTCCACAGAGAGGCCAGTCCTCCTTCTGGCCATCACCTTCTCTATCTGATACTGAATTAGCAGTCCGTCTTCTTTGATCATTTCTGTGCTCTTTTTCACCTCCTTTTTTTTCTCTTTCATTTTCCTTTCGCGGCACCTCTTACATCGCCCTCCTCCCACCGTCTCGGTTTGTTTCTGGAAGGCTCCGGAATTAATAGGCAGCATTTGTTCCCTGGGAGAGACACCACACAAGTATTTCTGTCGCTGCCTCCCCGTGCTCACCTTCGCATGCGAAGGATTTATGCCCAGCAGGAGGTTCACACATTCACATGCCATCTCTCGTAGACAAGGAGTGTGGGCGGGATGAATGGCACGCAGGTTTGATTGACACTAACCTTAAGATAGAACAAGCGAAAGCAACTCTTCATCCTACATAGACCACCTGAATGTTCTCACTTTTCATCTCCCCACTCACTTTCTACTTTCAACAAAGGAACCAACTCCTGCTTCGTGCACTTTTTTCTCCCCCTCGACTGTCTCTCAACTGTTAGTCGCAGCCTTTTCATCTGACTTGATGTCCTCATTTACTCTAATTCATGCTGTTGCTCAGAATCCCTCCCCTCTTTTAGCCTAATGCCGCTCTCTCTCCTTTACCTCCCACGCAAGGTGCATGACTTTACTGTTCCCCTTGAACGCCGTAGCGCGATCTATTCATCACTGCAGTAAATGATGGGTGAGCTGTGATTCTCAGAGCCCTCAGTGGTACGTTGCAGAGCGGCAGCACTGAGTGACAGCGTGTTGGCGTTCTTTGAGACGCTCACACTCACACGCTTGCCAGTTTATTAGGTACACCTGGGCAAAACTAAAGCAGTATAAAGCCCTGCGATAAATCCTCCCTTCATGAAGATTAGAATGTTCCATTTTTATTTAATCTGTTTCAAAGAGGTTTGTTTTAAAGCTCATGAATGAGGCTTTTATTTGTGGTGCTGTTGAGCTGGATTATACAAAGGGATGCTCCTAATGTTTTATATTACCGCATGGTTTGACCTAATTGATCGACAGGTGAGTGTCTTTACCAATCCTTTGAATTAAAGCAACACAATGTAGCTTCACTTGGAAACAGCGGCCTCTTCTGGCACAAGTGGTAATAACAGCACCGGGTGCATTTGATTCATGGGAGCTTGATGTCTCTCCATCTGAACTCACAGAATTTGTGTTAAATCAGTTGCAAGCGACCAGCGTTACTCTGCCTGAGTCACAAGCAGCAGGTGAAGATGACACTTCTCTTATTTTCTTCCTCTTAGCTTCCTCTGTCAGACCTCTGAGCTGGTGCCTGCTGCTGTAAGCGTCCCTCACCACATGTTACCGGCGTGTTTGGGGTTGGAATGAATGAGCCTCTATTCTCCCTGTATCAGCTGAATTATTTGGAATCCGTTATTTTAAACTCAAATACTGATGTCACTGTAACCGAGCGTGCCTGAAGTGGAGCCGGGTCTCATTTCCACGGCAGTCAGTCCAAATGTGGAGGAGGGAAACACACGGGAATCCATGCGTGAGCAGAAAATGTAGCCTGATATCAGTATTGTCAACTCGTTACACTGCATTTCCATACTGAGATTCCCTCCACTGTAATTGATTCCCATGGGGAAATTGATTCTCCCTAATCAATCACCAGAGACTAGAGACATCACTCCTGATGACAGCAGACCGGTTGTGTCTGGGTAGTAGAAGCACATTACAATATCAGGTGATATTGAGGTGACATGCGCCGCGCCTCGACAATGCTCGACAGCGGTGTTAGTCCCGCTTGTCGCCGTTATTGGCTGTTCCTCAGTCCCCTGCGGGGCTCTTTGAAATGATCGTTTCTGCAACTGAGAAATCGCTGTTTCGTGTCCCAATGCCAGACCAATCAATCAACTCTGTGAAGTCGCTGGATTCAAAGGTCTCGACCCAGGCCAGCAGAAATGTGTCCACTTAAACACACAGAGAGAGAGAGAGAGAGAGAGAGAGAGAGAGAGAGAGAGAGAGAGAGACTGCTACAAAGCTATGCTACTCTATCAGGGAGTAAAGAGGTGAGATTGCAGCCAAAAAGAGATTTAAACTGCATCACTCGTGCCCTGAGGACGACTCCCCCCTTTTTGACATGGATTATGCTTGCAGCAAGCAGTCAAACCCCGTTTGAACTCTGGTTAAACCCTGTAAAAACCGCTTCTCTTTGCTCCAGTCACCCCAAAGGTAGGAACAGTTCTCTGAGATCGTCATAAATACTCCATGAGAATTCTCTTCATGTGCAGAATCTCCGGGCTTCGCTTGCATATAACTTTTGTGTGTTCAACGGCGAGGAGGGGCCTCACGTCTACGGGCGAAGCTCACAAAGGAAGCTGCAAGAACGTCAGCACGACGGACGGTTCAGGTTCCCTTTCTGCACCTTCCGATCGGTTTGCCTCTGATCCAGCAGAGACACTTGAACAATGACACAAACACAGAACCACCGTCCCTCTTAAGGCGCCAGAATACGACTGGAAAAAAAATCACGTTTAATAAAAAAAAATACTGCCGATTTGGGCTGACAAACAGCTTGTTGCCACCTGATTCAGTGAGCAGCTGATGAGTGTGCTTGCGTGTGAGTGACTAAGCACTTTCAATATGATTTACGACAAGGGAGAGACTTGAGTCTCCCCTGATTTGTTTACTTACTAAAAAGAACAGCCTGCCAATACACACACACACACACACACACACACACACACACACAGTCGTAGACAGACACTCAGGAAGATGAACACCGTCACAGGTAGACTCCTTTTAGAAGTAAGATTGATGTTCAAGTAAACTCAGACGGAGCCTCACACTAAAGACATGAGCCTCTGTGGAAAGACGCCGAATTTATGGACCTGATCTGAGAAATAATACGACGTGTCACGGCGTGACCTTCATCTTTTGATCTGTCAGCCTTCAACTCTTGAACTCAGCAACACATCCCGATTGGAGTCCGGCCATGCCACGTTTATTAGCTCTTCTATTTCAGCTCTCAGCGTGAGTCATGTCGAAGGTGACAAGCCTGCGGCGAAGACACGCGAAGGCACGGAAAATATAAAGACGGACAAGAGAGGAAACATGCTACACACAGACACGGCGGGACGCCATGTTTGAAGCCATCTGTTGCAGCCAGCAGGACGGAGGCACGGCTGTGTGTGCGGGTAAAGACATACCATCCTATCACGGGTTTTGTTTATGTGTGTGTGTGTGAGCACGCTGTGCATCCGGGGCGGGGTGCAGAGGTGTCGCAGGCTATTTTTGAACCCAACAGTCACAGGTCATTCTTGACACCTGCCTTCGTAATAATCTGTCTCAGATTGTGACATGGCTCGAAGGCATCCCCTCAGAGACTCACGGCACCGCCTCCGAGTGGGCTGCAGGGCCCGGAGGATCAGAAGAGGAGAGGGAAACCTTCCCTAGAATGATAGGAAATGTGAACAAAAAGGGAAAGGAGAGGATTAGGGTTGAGTAGTAGATGGTTATTTCAGGGACATTTATAAGATGCCTGTACCGGTTTTTATACTGTCAGCTGCTGCACCCTCAGTAAACTGCTGTCCTTTCGTTGACGACTGTATTGCTTCACAAATGTATCTGAAAGTGCAAAACACTAACTCATCCCTCCGCGTCAAATGACGAAGCTCCAGCGCATTAAATACCGACTCCTTGTCTCTCCCTGTGTCTCCACCACTGCACGAGGAACCCTTCGGCGTCTCTGTGACACAGCAGCTTTCAAATAACTAATTTAAACCACTTGGAGTCAAGATGAGCTCTGCTTCTGACACCAATACATGGCAGGAGGAAGGTCGGACATTGGTTGGGACCAACAAACACTTAAAGCAGAAGACAGGCGGCGGTTTTCTATTTGCTACCAGAAGTGTTGTTTGCAAGAGCGAGTCCAGGCTGTGATGACATTTCGGCCCCAGACGACACTGTTAATAAGAACGACTCAGCACTGTAAAAGGTGATTGTCACTATAAACTTTCAATGGTTTCATTTAAACACTGTGGTTGAGGTGAGGTCAAGGTTTGGCACAAAAACCAAACGGCGAAGTTTAGGAGTTAAAATATTCACCTTTGTCAGCGCGACTCATCGTGACAGGAGGAGATATATACATGAGCTAATTGACAGGTTGCTGCGGCTCATCCAGACGCAAAGGTCACCTAATGCATCGGCATCAGATACCAAGAGGTCACGACAAACTGTCGGTGTTGGACGCCTTGGAATGACAACGGGCTGATAAGATAGTCACTGTAAGACACCTCGAGGTGTGAGTCCAAACTTTGGATGCTGCTGCACTCCAGAAAATCAATTGTACTTTAGGGCAGCGGTGGTCCAACGGTTAGAGAGACAAGCTCAGAGCTGAAAGGTTGCCGGTTCAATCCCCAGGACCGGCAGGACCTTCACATTCACAGCTGAAGTGCCCTTGAGCAACCCAACATCCAAATTGTGTGTGCTCACTTTTATTGTGTAGTCTGACTGTACAAATGACAATAAAAGGACTTTCTTTCTTATTTGTGGAAGGAAGAGAGAGAAAACACAAAGGACACACAGGATTTGATATTGTAATCCTTTGTGTAACCAGCTAAGAACGACATTAACATTCAGCATCTTAATTCAGACATCCAAGGAATTAAGTTCCTCCTCCCAAATGTTGATGATCGAGGACATCACACAAAATAAAACAACTCTATTCAACTTGTGTGAACCGAGAGTGTCGAGCGTGCGAGCGACAGACCGGAGCTCTCGCGCGGCGGCGTCACGTTGTTGGCACCTCCCTCCACAGATGTTTCCTTGAGTTTCCCTCCAGGACGTTCGGCAGTGATTTCCACGAACTGCAGAGAGTTAAAAAGGGAGTGAGATCTGAATTAACATCTCAAAGGAGAATCGTCGTCTTCCCCTCAGTGTCATTAACTCGCAGCTTTTCTTGACAACACGGACTCATCAAGGAAATACGGAGAGACAGACTTTGCCTTTTTAATGAATCCGTCTACACAAGCTGTGAGATTGTTTTGACAATTTCACAGCATGGACACGTCGCCAGTTATTTCCCTGACGTTAATGTTTCATGACACTCACACATGAGTGTGCCAGATGACATGAGCGTTCATCATCAGATAGCCTCGGTGCCAATTGGAAACCGTATATCTCTTATGCAAACCGGCCTGATTCAGTTTAGAGTGTGACACACGCGAGCTAAACATGAGGAAGCTCGGTAAATAAAACATATCCAGTCACAGCTCAGAGTTTGGCTCAACAAATATCTTCCGCATCACCACATCCTGAGAGTCGGACCGACTTCTATCATCCCCCAAGTGACCAGTTCCACCCATCAAAACTTCCCGTCTCCAAGCTATTTCATATCTTGGCAGGGCTTCAGTAGGCGGCGCCAATGGTGCCACTCAGTCAGAGATGGAGATGAGAGATGGTGCAGGACTGCAGTTTTACTAAATGATTGGATTTTGAGGGCAGACCGGTGACATGGTGGAGAGGGATGGTCGCCGGCGCAGCATCAGTCAGTGCGGTGACAGAGTTGACACTTGGTAAACAGACTGGGGTGAGAGGGGAGGGGGAGGTAGAGAGGTGGGTGAAGAAGGGACGAAGATGATGAGAGAGGAGGAAGACGGAAAGAAAGGAAGGATATAAGGAAGAATAGAGGGAGAAATGAATCCACGAGATAAAAGGATACAGGGAGGACGGACAGGGAATAGTAGTAGAACGAAAGGTAACATGGTCACTACATCTCTGGAACTGTGGTGGGACGGAAGCAGAAACAAGCTGCAGCGCTTGTACTTAAAGCTGCAGATCAGGGAGATGTAATATTGATACACTCGGGCGAACTGGGGACAGCCGAACACATCTGACTCCCCCCCGGTGGAAACCAGGGGCGGCTCGGGATGAGGACGAGCTCAATAAAAGATTCCCAAAAGCAAAAAAAAAAAGGCACGAATAGATTCAATCTGCGTGTGTCTGTTGCATTTAACTATTGATGACAGTCGCCCCCTGCTGGCCAGATCGACTGGGCTTCACACCTCGATGGATATTAGGTGCAGGCTGTTTTTTTATTGGTCAACTGACCCTTTGTCGTAGATGTTGTTGTGCCTTGAAGGTCTCTTGGTGAGGTGGTCAGAGGGTTCTTATTTGATTCGGGTTCAGATTAAACATCCATCTTCTGATGAGGACCAGGTGATGTGGTTGTAAGCTGGATTCTGTAAACCACAGGAGTGAACCTCTCTCTCTCCTTCCATCCCTTGTAACTCCGTTTTCTCTCTCCTGTCTCCTAATCATGTTTCCCAGCCGAGCCTTCCCCTCCTTACAGTTCCCTCCCTTGTCCCCCCCCGTAGCCCCGTCACTTTGTGTGAACCTGTTGTCGAAAGCCGCACCGTACAACAACCTGACATCGCTTATACACAGCCATCCAGGCAAAGAAAATCCCATTGCCTCCTCGAGCGTTTGTCCCATAGCGCTCTGCACTGCAGATAGCAGGCAAACACAGATAACCTCTCCAGCTCTCCAATCCGTAATCTGTCAATAATAAGACGATGCCTGACAAGATGCGGCGGGGAGAAATAGGAAACCTATTGAAATGTTACAAAGGTTTGACGTGCGGTGTCAGGTGCTCCCCTTAAAACATGACATCCTCTTCAAGCTCCGACTGCTGAGCGGAGAAATGCAATCTGTTATTTTGTCACTCTTATTGAGGGTGGGGGGGGGAGTAAGTGAGAAAAAGAGGGGGATTGGGGCCGATAATAGGCGGAAAAAAGAGCGGAGAGGTAGAGTCTGAAAGGTGTAGGTGGAATTGGAGTTGGGTTTTTTTTTTAAGTGAATCTGTCGAGAGCCCTAATCCCATGACACATGAGGAGAGGAGGTGCAGTTCTAAGAGAGGGAGGTGAATGCATGAGAGACACATTGAAGAAGGGGGTGATAAGGCCTGAGACAGGACGGAGGACGGGAGGAACCCAGAACTCGATACACAGACACTCTCACTCACAAGCGAAAGCCGGCCTGCACTGTGGCTAAAAAAGATAACACAGCAAATTTAATCCCAAACTCTGCTGCAACTCATAACACATTCAGGCGGTATCAGAGCGGCCCGGCTACCGCCGCTCCGGGTTCCACATCCAAAATAGGCAACAAGCAAGAAAAGCAATATGTTTTAATGAGCGCTGGGTACCGCAGAGAGAGAGACTCAATTTCTCCGGGACCTGAGCTGAAAATATTTACAAACCTGTGCTAACAGCCCTCACCTGACACTCGCATTACACGGAGGCCTCAGAAATTAACATCCTTAGCAAACACACACACACACACACACACACGTTAAGTACACTCACAGCCTGCTACTTCCTCCTCGATATTTCCATGTCGGAAGCCGAGCCAACTGCAGCGTGAACATAAAGCCCTTGGCAGGCGGCTCTGAATGATGTAGGGCCTTGTAATGAATTTGATTTCATCCTGCCATTTCGGGCAATAAACATACAAGCTTAAGAAGCATGGGGTTGTAAATTTGAAACCGAGGCACTCCTTTTCACTCGGGTGTGTGGATGTTGGTTCGTGAGTAGCGTGTCACGCTCGCAGGAGAAAAAAAGGTTGAACAAGAGGGTAATGTGCGTGTGTCTGTGTGTCTGTGTGTTTGTGTGTGACTAACGCAGGTTGTCAGCCGCAGACGGGTTTGAATACAGTGAAGTGTGTGAGTCTATACTGTAGTTAATGATGTCGGCAACCGTGCACAACATAAAGAACATTTCTAAAAATGTTCAAATGAATTAGCAGCATACGGTGTGTGTGTGCGTGTGTGTGTGTGTGTGTGTGTGTGTGTGTGCACGCACTCACATTGAGTAGTAACACTGAGGGTATCATAGCTCATCAATAATGAAATTAGCAGTGTGATTTCTCGTGCACGGACGGACTTTGCAGGCAAATTCAAGCAGCATTTTTCCAAATAAAGAGTCTTTTTTTTTCCACGCAGTGTTTTGTAACATCAGCGAGCTCTCCAACAGGTATAAATTATTCACACGCAGCACAAGGCCGGAGTGTTAAAGCCTCCTATTCCAAAGAACTCTGTATTACTCTCAGCCTCAGCGCATCAAACGCATTCCTGTCCATTAGTAATGGATACGTCCGACGTGTTTTATGTTCTCTTCATCATATATAACTGTGCACACAATGTGACATCGCTGTCGCTCCGTGCAGAGGCACTCAGGGGCCGGGAGAGAAGGTGGTCCAAGGAGACCAGGGAGATAAGAGGCAGCTTCTTTCATAGCTCACTGTGTATTTTGAGTTATGTTTCCATCCGGGCCTGGAAGCCGCCCTCTGCGTACGCACGGCATAAAGTCTGAAGCTGTCAGCCTGACTTTGTCCCGGGTTCTTTGTTTTTTGGCTTCTACCGAGGCGTTGGCTACGCTTCCCTATTCCTAACTCTCCGGCTATTAATTTCTCTACAACAGGTGAGTAGCCATAAAACAAAATCTCCAGCTAAATGGCTGCTGATCCCTGGTCCTGTTCTTCCTTCGCAGGGCTTGTAATCACTTAGCAGACCTATCGTGGCCGGTATTATATAAAAGCACAGATGCTGCATTATATCTTTTACTGCTCAAGTGTGAGGAAATAAACTGGTGGAAAGTGTGCAAAGACACACACAGCTGTAACTGTGCATAGTTTTATCATACTGCACTGTACGCACACATATATCTAAAGTACAATGCAGTATTATTCCCTGTTCTCTTGACTGCAGGTGCAACCTTTCGATGCCTCTCTTTGTGTCGGTATAAACAAATGTGCACACCGATAAACATGATAATAAATTCTTGCACTGAAAATCATAAAGACTATCGCACAACACTATGCAAGATTACACATGCACATTCCCATGCACACACACACACACACACTGGAAAAAACAAATCCACCACCCAGACAGAGGAAGCTAAACCCAAAAGGAACTTGACTATGTAATTTTGTCTGAATAGCAGCAAGTCTCTGCGGTATAATGGCAACAATCCGGCTGAGGGCTGTTTCATTTCAGTATCAAAGTGGCTTTAATGAAGGCTGAATGACACTAGGGAAGGGCACAATAGCTCAGATATTGCTTCTAATTAATGTAGCCGATGTTTGAAACATGAATTAGATCTTTCTGAGCTGAGCAATAGACGTAATTAAGTGCATTCACTGCGACACACTCAGATTTTGGTCTATTTTGCAATTTTCTTTCTGCATGTTTTTGTCTTTCTTTTGCTCATATTTCTGTGTATCTATCCTCACCTCATCTTCCCTGTCTCACCTACTCTCTCTAATGATGGAGATGGACCGTGGCCACGGACTCTAACTGGTGTCGGGCGACTTTTGAAACAAGAGGCAAATATAAATGGAACATTCATCTTTTATTTTCTTGTTCTGAAACAACTC
Source organism: Macroramphosus scolopax (assembly GCA_901007825.1). Lineage (NCBI taxonomy): Eukaryota > Metazoa > Chordata > Actinopteri > Syngnathiformes > Centriscidae > Macroramphosus > Macroramphosus scolopax. The sequence goes on along the minus strand of CAAKHC010019524.1, from coordinate 3,719 downwards.
GGCACCTTTGAAATACCGAGACGTGTGTTTTTATCAGGAACACCTGAAGCAACAATTTGTTTCTGTTTCTCTTCAAAGCGGCCGCCCACGTGCCGGTCGGGTCCGTCCACTGCTGTTTGAATTATTTCAGTAACAGTACATATATGCAATTACTACCGACTTCGCTGCTTAGGGGACCAACAAGAAGTTGAGGTTGATTCTATCTGAAAAAGCAATTTAAATGTGAGTTATCATCGGGTGACCATGGAAATAACCATGAAAAGAGGATGCGATGGGAAATTCATACGTAATTAGTCCGTTTTTCTCGTCCCTTTATGACTCGCCTTCGTATGTAAGTTCAAGCGAGCAATTAAAAACATTCCTGTAGCCTTTTATGTGGAACATTTAATTTGTGAATACTATCGATGCTGCAGCGCTGCGGAGGTTCGTCAGGATGATGAAAAATGTGATACGAAACATGATTTAAATGTTAAGTAGAGGTGCAATGCAGAGAAGATAAAAAGTGAGCAGTCGGTGCAGATAACAGACGACACCCGCAGGTAATATCTGACACGGTAACCTTTCAAACATAAAGGAGAACCGGATTGTCACATTACTTTGTTACCATACCAGCCTTATCAATTCGGGAGCGAATGAGATAGTGTTAAATATTTCAGAGATGTGTTACAGTTTTTGATAGGAACAGAGAAAGTGTCAGGTCACTGCTCCCGAACAGAGACGTTATATACCGCTACAAATTATCTGCTGTCGAACGGGAAATAAGCTACAGAGGAAGAGGAAGGCAGGGCTGTCACAGCTGTCAGACACACAATGTAAACCTACACGGTGGCGTCGCGTTCGCTTGTCACCGTACGTACGAGCGCCGCCTGTGACTGACAGCAACAAGAGTTTGTTTTGGTTATTATTTGATCTTTAATGCATTTTTCACAGAAAGACAAACATGGAGATGAAGGGAGGTTCGCCGGAGTCACGTATAGACACACAGCAATTTTTAGGGGAAGTGGATGTCATATCCAGAACTACAGCAGGGAATTGGCAATCATCAAAGGGTCAGGGCGAAGAATTATAGAATAGAAAATGCTGGCCCAAGGGAGGTGTGTTAGGCTGATGGATAGAGAAAGGATGTGCAAACAGGTAAAAGAGAGAGACGTTTAGAAAAAAAAAAAAAGGGAAAGGGGGAGGGAGACGGGCGGATTTGAAGCAATAGCGTCGGTAAAGTGTGAAAGACGCCGCAGACGGCTGTGAAGAGCCAGATAAGAAGGAGACAAGGGAATGAGAATGGATGGAAACTGATGGAGAGAGGAAGAACATAACAGAGTTTGATAGGAAGGGGGGATCATACGCGAGCACATGGAGTGAGATGAGAAAGAAAAGAAGAGGAGACAAAGTGATTAGGAGACAATAAGGAACCGGGAGGAGAAGTGGGTGTGAGGCGGGTGTGATATGAGGAGAAGATGAAGTGTAGAGAGATGAAGAAAAGGAAACAGTCAACTGATCTGAGGGGCTGTGTTAGGTCAGGACGCAGGTTCACATCAGGGCTACGAGTCCAGGTAGAAAAATGAAGGTGAGGTTTGTCGTTGCACACAGGTGAAGTGTAATCTGATGTCAATGCATCTGTATGAACCAGGCTCTGCACACCGCTGTGAGAGAGCTACGTAGACATGTAACCCCTGAACACGCCGTCCTTTCATTTGCTGCACAGCAACATGTGACGCCACTCCAACGACTTCACGGTGTTCATGATTTATCAGGTGACGTAATGTTCACAGCATCAGCATTTACTTGATTCAATTGTGCCTAATGTTCCTGTTGGGTCACTATCCCGCCTAATTCATAAAGTGAATTCATGTCCTATCTCCTTAATAGGACAAAAGACAAAATGATGAATAATTGAGGATTACTCAGATGTGAAATTTAAAGTTGCTGCCAGTTATGGTTGTAAAGAAGAGAATGTGCTGTTCCTATCGCGGAGGGAGAGGAGGCTCCGCCATCAGAGGTGAGTGTGAAGGAGTAAAACGGACTGAATGGAGAGATAAGTGCAGAGAAAGAGATGACCCTGTTGGATCTCCTCTTCCTCATTAAACAGCCTTGGCTCCCCGTCTGTCTTTCTTGGCTCTCTGTAAGAACACGATAGGACGGTTTCCATCTCTGCCGTTTGAAATGAAAACACATGCGCCTCATTCATGATATTTATGCAGTACAAAGCAGGATCAACACACCCAGGATGTGTGAGTCATCTGGCTGGAGAGGAACGCCGTCCACCCCCGTTTGCACTCACAGGGTAACACTTTTAACCGGAGCTCTACGAGCGCGCTACATAAAAAGAGGTGGTTGCATCCGATGAAAGATGTTTGGAGCAAGAAGAATAAATAAAAAGAAAACAGCCAAGGGCCAAACTGGATGTGTTTCCTTCTGAGAGCAGGTATCACAGGCAGAGGTGACAAACCTTGAAAATGTGACAACCCGGACATGAATCCTGCCTCGCGGTACACACCCGGTGCCTCCTTCAGCTTTTGTTTTGTTTCCCTGCCGTTCCCCATCGGACCACCAGAGGCCCGATGGCTTCTCTCACCGCCACCTGTCACCTGGTTGTTCCCGCTTGCCCGCCTGTCTCGTAGTATACATACCAGTTCTTCTTCCATGTGTTGTCTGCCAGCTCCCTGATGTCCCCCCGGTTGGTGTTTGTAACCTCTTCGTCCCCGTGCCCTGCTCTCTTTGGACATCATCCGTTTGGAGTGTCCTTTACTTTGATATGTTTAGTTATCAGGGCTCAACACTGAGGACGGCCGGAAGCAAGTGTAACGGCATGAAAAAAAACACTGTGTGTATGTGAGTTGTTCCTAATGAAGTGGGAACAAATCACGTTATCAGTCACATCATGGGGACTCCGATCCCTTTGGGGCGGGAAACGCAAGTCATCGTAACGCAATAGATTAACTGAAGACTTCAGGGTTAAGAAGAAAAATCAATGTTCGTCTGTCAGTCCGCTGAAGTGATGGAAACAAATGCATGTGTGTGTGTGTGTGTGTGTGTGTCTCATGCTTCCTGACAGCTGGAGCAGCTCCCTGCCCTTTTGGCTGACCACTGCAATCTGATGGCAGTTAATCAAAGTCATATGTGAGCTTCCATTCATCACGCTCGCACAGACACACGGGATTTATTCCATGTAGATCCCGTCCGCTAAATCACAAGCGGATGCATGCAAACACTGATTTAAACCACCCTCCATGTCGTATTAAAGAGGTGTGAGACCCTGCGTTTGTGAAGGTGCACCAGTGTTACATCTACCACACTCGGATCTGTGTTGGGGCGGGCGGTTCTGTTCTTCCAGTCAGGTGTTGGTGGAGTTGTGAGCTTGTTAATGAACCCGGGTAGTCTGAGCCCGGCAGACAACCCTGCGAGATCATCTCACATTCTTCCGCACTTTTGACTTTGTGTTGCACATCCACTTACACAGGCGGCGCAGCCACGCAGACACCGTCCACAGTCATGTGTTATTTATAACCAGAGAGCAGACGATGCAGCCTGAACGGCGGCTGACCTGAAAGAGCCGTGAATTACAAAGATCCCTGTTGCTCCTAACTTTCTCTCTGAGTGATCGTTATAGAGCAGTGGTCTTCAACCGGGGGTCCGCGACCCCTAGGGGGTCCGCGGAGGTACTGCTGGGGGTCCGCCAACTTAAAAATAAAATAAAGGCAATTTTAACCAAAATAATATGT
>CAAKHC010019523.1:58113-70440 GCA_901007825.1 Macroramphosus scolopax | reverse complement strand
GGCACTACCTTCACCTGACCTCTCCTGTGTTCGTTTAATCTTGAAAGAAAAAACACATTTTAGCATCCCCTTCAGGGATGAGCTCTTCCCTCTTTCTATCTCTCTGTGCTTGGTCTGTCCTGGTCTTTAAATCTGCAGAAGTACAACATCCAAACGAACAATATTTACTTTGATGCACACACAGAAATGAAAGTTACTGCTGTTACTTTCTTCAGTGGTGTGAGTAAAGAGAAGGAGCAGCTCTCTCAGCGAGCACAGCAGCCTAACAGCTGTACACTTTTGTCAGGTATTGTAAGCAAGGCTTCTAGATGCACTTGACAATGAGATGACTGGCTGGACAGGGTCACCAGGGACATCGGTGGGACTGAGCACTGAGGCTAAAGTCTTGTAGCCCCCCAGTCCTCCCCCAGGGTGTGGGGGTCTTTGCCGGGGGCTTATCACTACACACACATTGTCATTTCCTATAGTCTCCCCGCTACTCATCCTCCTCTCCTCTCCTCTCTCGCCACAACACCTCCTCTAGCTGTCGGCACACAGGTCCGAAGAGTTTCCTGCAGGAAGCAGAGGTCCATGTTCCGACTGCCGGCTGATAGAGGGAGCCTGATAACCCCTAAGCCAAGTGCTACACTGCCAGCTGACATGAAGCAGATGTCCTCCTGACCCCTTTCTCTTTGGGAACAGGACACTCAAACACAAATACTGGGAGGGTTGAATGTCAGCAGAGCCCCTCTGCTACTGAGAAGGTGTGACCTGATACTTCAGACTTTATGAGCTGCAGAAATTGGTATGATAACATTTTGGCTTTAGTGTTACTCACCGACCTTTTTTGTAGATGTTATTTGAGGCTACTGTGGTTTCTGTGGATTATTATTTCTTACCGTGATTTTTTTTTCTGAATATACTTTGATGAATGTTTGTCATATTTTAATATGATTAAAGGTCATTTCACACAAATGAATGTAAACAGATTAGATACATTTAATAAAATCAATAGTTGACGCACTGATGCTTACGAATGTTTTCATGTTAAAGTATCTGACTTTTCAAGTCAGTATCTGCCTCCACACGCATACAAACTTTGAAAAAAAAAACTATCCATGCAATTTTGAGTTTTTCTGGATGTATCCTGCCTTCAGTCTCCGGGTGAGCTGTTCTAGATTGGAGGGTTCGGCGACGCGTTCCGCCCAAACATTTGCATATTCCCACCCTCCCATCAGACCGTGAAGTGACCATGTCTCCACCCACCAGGTACAGCAGTCACTTCTCGAATATCCGCCATTTTTTTATCGATTCAGAAGCACCTGTCAGGAGTCACCATGTGTGTCACCATCACTCCATCTTGTCCCAGCAGCAGAGGACAGAAGAGCAGCATGGCTTGAATTCATATTTGAAGGCAACGTCCCTGCTGAAGTTAGCAAAAAAACTGTTGGTGTGTGCTAACCACTTCAAGACGGACTGTTTCTCCAACTTTGGTCCGTACAAGGCAGGATTAACCTGGAGACTTCTTCTAAACGATGGCACACTTCCAACTTCACGTGCAACCGTTCATCCAGCATCTATTTCATGTGTTTCTGCAAACTTGAAGTGTTTTCCTCTAAGCCTATTATTTCCATAATATGATAATTATTTATTATAAAACTATAGCATGAAAATATACTGGAACGCCAACGCAGCTACTTTCATCATAATCGTAACTTAGTTTGTCCATAATACTTACATCACATTTCTCTTAACTGTAACCGCTATTGTCTAAAAACTAAATAACCAGCGGGCTTGCGTCTTTTGCTAATTATCTTATATTATAATCTCAAGTAATCTTTGAGAAGAGTTGTCTTAAATCTCATCTCATTGATCGTCTCAGAAAAATACATCAGACTGTCATTTAGTGTCATACGCAGTGTTTGCTTGATACACATACCTTAGGAAATGATACGACCAAGTCGGTGTTATCTCACAACCACAGTCACACGCTGGTCAGCCTCTTGGGAAGCGAGGTCGACTCGAGCGTGTACAGAGACCTCACAGCGATGACCTCATTACTATTCCGAACCGGCGGTGAGAAGACGTGCAGCGCTGCATTCCCAGTGCAGCTCATCCCGGCATTAGGAGATGATGTGCAGGAACGGGGCTTGTAAGTTCCCCTCAAGCACCCCCCACCTACCCCAGGAGGAAGTGAGTGTGTGTACGTACACACGCTCACTTCCTCCTGGGAGATAGGCAGCCTCTGCTTTATGTCAGGGTGTCCTCAGTGGCAGACCTCAGGGGCCTCTTGCATGGTGGGAATCAGGTCTTCTCACTCCACAAACACCCCCCCCCCTTCCCTGCAGATGAGAAGAGAAACAAGACCTGAGGAAGACACAGCTCATCCTCTGATATCGTCCCCCATATTTTATTCGCCGTCTCTCTCTCTCTCTCCTACGCCCCCGTTCCCCTCCTCGTCTTCTCTTTCTTCTGCCCAGGCGGTCGATAGCGTTAATTGGCTCACTCAGTCACAGGTACATTGATTGCAGTCACTAATAAAAGGGCTATTGATTGGTACTTTGTTTAACACCGGTCCATGCAGTGAGAGCTGCCCTCTAATACTATCCTGACAGCAACCTTTTCCTGTTTGCCAGTCTCTTAATGTCATAAATTATGTCAGTCGATTAAAGAGATTTTTCCTTCCTCACATTGTGAAGTGGCTCTAGAGAGACGAGAGCAACAACCCGATAGAGAAGTCATGTTTGCATGTTATTTAAACTATAGATGAGGTTTGATTTCGGTGTACATATTTCTCTGACATTCAAACTTTTTTTGAAATGTTGCTCTTACTCAAGAGTTCAAAGCTATTTAGCAAGTGTCAATTAATCCATCTGCAGTGCTCCCGTTTCCCGTCTCCCGTCTCCTTGGCGATCGTTCATCTTTTGCTGCAATTGGACACTGGTTTCTAATTTTGAGGGAGCAAACCTCTCTCTTCACATTTATTTTCCTTCTATGTATTTACTTAATCTGATTTCCTACTTTCCTGTGATCATAATTACTACGGCTCCTACATGGCATCTACAGGTCATTCTCCACGCTTTCCTTTACATGACCTCTCTCGTTGTTTTCCTTGGGTGGACAAGTTCAAGGCAACATTATCTTGAAGGAATGTTATTTTTGGAAATACCCACTTGGTTTAACTAAAATTCAAACTACTGAGGCCTCCTATAAGTGTCCTCGTATAAAATTTTTGCACAGAAGATGGAACTTTCACTCGGTCTTCCATCAGTCACATTGAAAGTTAATTTGCAAGAACGAATAGAAGAAAATATATAAATTCTGAATAAAGAATACAGATATAATTAAATATTAATTTAATTTAATTAATTACAAATTGCATGTACTTGTTAAAATTATTTTAGTTTTTTTTAGATATATTTACTTATAATTCAAATTAATTTATACTGCTGCTGGGCTGTTAGAGTTATACAAACTAATACATGTACTATATATGTAATGTAATATAATGTAATATAATTCCAGCCACTGCTTTGAACTTCCAAAGTTCTTAAGTTGTTTTTCACTCAGCCCCGAAGGAATTGTGGCCATAATAATTTGGATTTAAATGGTATAATTGCTAGTACTTTAAATGAAATGTTACATACATTCACAACCGATTGTCCTAATGAGAACGGTGAGAAAGGTGATTGTCTTTTCATATATCAGTAGACACCACCGAGAAAGGAGCAAGTTGACGGAGCCGACTGTGCAACATTCCCCACATAAACTCGATAACATGTTTTATTTCAATTAGCTGTTATTCCTCATTGAGCAGTGAAGCCTCAGTGAGTCAAAGGCAGGTCTCTAGAGGAAGACGATGAAACCGGGAAATGGGGTGTAAGTACCTCCGCGAGAGACTTAATTATCCCCATTAAATATTCAATGATCAATAGAATTTGTTTTAGCCGATCAATAGGTGGCCCGGCTTGAGAAGGACAATGTGCATAAGTTGTTATTTGCATTTCAAAGCAGCCTGTGTCACGTGGCCCCATTGGAAATCCATACCATTTTGTTAGGCTGTATTTCATATTTAGCTGCTTTATCCCCTTATCGCTGACTGCTATTGATTCCCTTTCCTTTATTTACTGCCCGCAAACTGCCTTTGGTTTAAAATGTCAAAATGTTTTTTTCAGCAATCCAATATACCTCCATCTGTCTTCCTCATATCATATCTTGCTCTTTATTTCTCCCCCCCTCCATCTCTCTTTAATTCCCTTGTCTCTCTCTCTCTCTCTCTCTCCATCTCCCTCCATGCCTCATACTACCCCTCTCAGTGGAGTTGGAAATTAAAACCCGCCATCTTCCCAACCCACCGTACAGATCTCTGCTCACTTGGGTGTGAATCTGCACATTATTCAAATAAATATCTCACAAGTGTCAGGGGAATATGCTGAGCCACTTCAAAGAGGCCCACCCTCCACCACCCCCAACCCTTCAATGTTGCTTGTTGCTCGAGTCCTATTTTGTTTACCTGAACCGGCTCTGATGACTTGTTTTTCCCCGGCACCTATCGCATGTTTAAGAGCAACATTTAGCCGGGTTCATGCACGCGTGTTCAGGTCTTGCCAAGGCTTTGATTGTTGTTCTGTAACACTGAATGTGTCACTTAGGTTGGGGCGAAAACATTGTTCCTCTCTGTTTTCCCTTGCAGTATTTCATTCACTCCACAGAATCAACCTCTTTTGATCGGAAGCACATATGACTACTGTGCATACGCAGCCAAAAATAGGCCCGTATAACATACTTTAGTACACGGAAATCTTACACTTTGATGTTTATTGCGCTGCATCAAGATATAAGACAGTTGGACGCCTGTGCCCATAATAAAGTGAATTATCATCAACAGTAAGTTTGAATTATGTCACATGCAATCAGTTCTATACATACATTATGTATCTATAAGGTGTACAGATACGCATTATATGTACCCGTTCTGCCAACTTCATTATCTGTCTCTGTATCTGTATTTTGGATAGCATCTCACCAGAAGTGTGTGTGTTTTTCAGTAAATATGACCTTAGAATAAATGTAACCAAGCAACTGCCTGTACTGTACATAGGAATTTACATTAGATGTTCCTACAATGTTAAGTGCCTACACGCTAAGCTCCAGCACAGTAAACAGGTAATGCAGCTGATCACTAGTAGAGATTGAACGCTGAGCTACATACATTATGAAATGCGAAACATTAGTTTCCTTAATGCTGTGAACGCCCTCTGTTAGGACAGCCTCACTGTATGTTTGAAGACCCGCCTATCAGAGCTGTCCTCAGCCAGGAGACCACAGAGGTCAGGGAGTTAACCTTCAGAAACCCCAAAGGCAGCGTGAAGCATCATCAGTGCCATCAGGATACATGACCTCAGCGCTACTGCACAGCTGGGTGAAGGAAAATCTGGATGAAATGAATGGGTGTGTGTATGTGTATGCTTGCACATCTGTGGGTGCCTGTGTGCATCTGTGTTGGTGATATAAATATCATTGAATGATGGTTAAAATGCTTCTTGCTGTCAGTGAAAAACATCTGACACAAGGTATGCTGACTTAACTATATGTATTTATTCATTATTTAGAAAATGAACACAAGAGAATATATATATATATATGGAAAATGAGACCCCTTTTCTTATTAAACATTAGGACGTTTTGTGGGCGGAGCTTAGGTGGCGTCAATATAAACCCCTGAATTTATTCGTTAACAATAAATAAAGTTTATTTGGCAGTTTTTTTTGGGGGGCAATGGCTGAAGAAAATACGAGTCTATAGGAATATTTACGTCCACTCACTCTGTGTTATTTGAAAAATAAATTTTAACTGATAGGGCGAGATTTTAATTACCGGACAAGTTTCTGCCGTGCGATACGAATGACTGGCTAGCGGGCTAGCTAGCTGGGCAAGCCACCGGCTTGCTAGTAGCGGCAAGGCGAGAAGACAAGCAAATCTTGGTTTATCGGAAATGAAACAAACGTCCGCAGCTGGTAACAACTTCCCTTGCATGAGTAGGTGAGTAGCTACATGAATGTTTTATCTGAAAGTGTTTGTAAACCACTAATTGTTAAATGAAGCTTAAGCTAACGTTACAAGCGCGAGCGTTTGTGACAATCGCCTCAGACCAGCACTTTCGTCATGTTAAAAATAGTTGTCCATGTTTTGTTTCTGGCTGTACAGCTGTTATGTGATGACATTTTAATATTGGAGGCAATACTCCTATTCAGGCTCCCAACAACACAACTAGATGACATTCTCGGAATATAAGTTAACTTTTATTCAGAGCTTAGTAGCAGCTGATGCCTTGGCGTAATCATGACGTTGGCAGTAATAGTCTTTACTAGCTTCCCACTGACAACTGCTGCTGTTTGCTTTGGTTTGATGGTCCCAGCAATAAGACCGTAGGACCAAAAATCTGTTTATCTCATGTTTAAACATATTTCCGTTCCCTTCTGTCCAAGTCCTTTGTCAACAGCAGATTTCTGCCTTCAAATAAGTATTTGTGTCTGTGTGGGCCATTTATTAATTGGAAAAGTTCTGTGTAACATTACTGCAAGGCCTGGCTTACTTGACACAGAGTTTTTAAGTTCCTTTACTTAAGGTGGCATGAGCTGCATCCTACACGAGACTTGAGTGTATAGTTATAGCATGGACAACAATAAAGGACATTTGCAGTTTTATCCATCTGTTAGTACTGAAATTAATTGTCACTTGGTAAAGACACAAATAACTTTCAGTAAAAGTAATTTATCGAGTTAAATGTCAATATTTTGACTCATTGAGAAGATTTGATGCCTTCCTCATATAATTGATTATTGTATACATTTTGGACAAAACCCTTTTCTCATAGGTATCTATTTTCATTCTCGTGACATTTTATAGACTATCCATCTAACCGATTGATTTATCTGTTCTGTCTGTTCTCCTGCGTAGTGTTTGGATCTTTCTAAAGTCTTTCCCTTCCTTAAATGTTCCTGATCCAGACCTCTACTTCTCCAAAATCTAAGATTATGAAAGTTACGACTCTTCGTCGTGTATGTTTTTTAAATTGCTCCCAGCAGTATCCTTAATCTGTGTGGAAATCAATACAGCTTTTACTGTCACATTGGAGGGGCAGGGACCATGTATTGATGTTCAGATGCCTTTGCAGGGGGTGGGGGGATTTGATAGTTCTGTCCACTCTTCAGTGAGGAGATGGCATGATAGATCTCCTGACCGTCTCTGCTTGCTACCTCCAGGATTTTTATTGGAGCCTGGTGCTGTTTGGAGTCAAATTAAAGATGTAAACTTGATTCCGAACGTGTGCGAGCTCACAAAGAAAAACAAGCATAAAAGGTTTAGGGAAATATGTTATTGATTTTTTTTCTTTTTTTTTTCAGGAAAGCTCTTTTAAATTAAATCCTGATATCGTAATAGGGTTATCATTGTAAGCTCCAAACCCAGGATGGGGGGGTCTCTGAACAGAGTTTATCACACACAGAGGGTAGCCGCAAACACACACACACAAACACACTTCAGGCACTTTTATCACAACATAGATTTTTATCACTACTTTGGAACTCAAAGGATAATTTCTGCTCCTAGTAAGAATGGAGGAACATTATTTGTTCTCATTCTTGTTAGTATAGTTTGCATTAAGTGTTTAATGGCTTTAAATGATGAGATGGTAGAATGTAGAGGTATATTAGATCACCGTGGATGCAAATACCTTCTGTCGCCACAAAATGTCTCTGTGCTTACCTCAAAGTTTAGTTAAATAAACGCACGTACAAGCACGATTTGTGAGCCATTAAAGGGCTATGGTCAACCAGCTCACACGTGGGGAAGTAAGAAGCTTCCATTATGTTGTTAAATCCCTAACTGGTAGTCCCTGTCTCTCTCTGTCCCTTTCCCATTTTTCTCTCTAAGGAGTCTTTCCTCCTCCCAGACAGCACATGAGCCCTCGAGTCACATTTCAGTCCTGGCTGCTACTTAAAGGCCCATAATCTGCTCGGCGAATGGCTACAGTGGCGGTGGCCTTAGCGGAAGCAAATTATTCGCTTTAAGGACTCCTGCTGCTGTGGGACCCGGGGCTAGTGGCTGCTGCCGTTAACGTTAACACACACAGTGCGCAAGCCATCATTATTTATTTAGCCCGTTAAGTGTTTAAAGTGGAAGGGGTCCACCGGGACACAGCATGGTTGATGAAATTATTCCACACGTATATATGGTTTAATCCTTCTGGGAGAGGAGTCAAGGGAAACATAGGAAGATGAAGACTTTCCTTACATTTTTCAGATCCAAGGTCTGATCACATGAGAACATACTCGGGGTGCTCGGCTGTCGTGGTTGCGCTACAGACCTCAAAACATGGGAGGAAATTCCCTCTGACGTATGTAATGTGAATGCTTTCCTGGCCGCGTCTGAGAGATAGCAAGACCGTTTGTCTGAGCCAGACAAGAATAAAACGCATAAGTGTGTCTATTTGCGGTTGAGTCAGACAGTTTGGCAATTCCACGTAATGCCACTTTAATGAACCTCAGCTGCTTTTGCAAGCTACGACTGAAGATAAATATTGACATCCCTAAGAAAATCACAATGTCAAAGGCAACCCTCATTCACCTTGAAGCGTGCAGCTATTTGTCCACACGCACTGTTGAGCATTTGTATGCAGCCTCGTCCGAGTGCATGTGCATCAGTTTGGTCATAGTAATAGACAGAGGTTTGTTTTCTCTGTGTGTATGTCGACTAAAAAGTCCTAGCATTAATAAGTAATCGCTGGATGTTGGTGCTCCCATAACATGTCGGGCTAGCAGCACTTGCCCCCAGTAATGACACCATTACAGAACCTGAAGTAGCCAGCGGTCGAAATTTTACCTCTGGGAATCTTTCCCAGTCTCACCTTTGCCTCACCTCCTCTCCATAAATATGACGAGAATGTCTGTTGGACCACGAACACGCTGTCTGTTGGACCAGCTGTTTATGCACTACCATATACACAGTGATAGATTATGTTTTCTTAATCTTTCAAGATGAATAATTTGAACTGGATCCAAATAATGTAAATCGCATAGCACATATGGTGAGTTGTAAAAAACACATTTCAAGTTGTGTGACTATATCGTGCAGAAAGGAGTTTCTCTATGCCGTAACTAAGTGAAAGTCATAGATTACCAACCCTTTTTACATGATATGAAACATGACATTCAAATGTGGCAGACATGGCGTGCACCCTGCAAGTAACCGGTTATGCATGCTGCATAACCACAATGTCCGATTCCCCGCAGTGGACCTTTTGTTGTGTGTCGTTCTCCATCTCTCTCTCCTCTCCAGGTGTCTGTCATCGCTCTACAGTTGCTGCTATTCTAAAGGCATACAAATTTAACAAATCCAATTGAAAGCTAAATCTAACGCATGTGTAAAAAACTCCAATAAGCATTTTCTGACTGTTCTATGAATGTGTAATTTTTTTTCTGATGATAAAGACATTAGACAGAGGAGTTTGGGGAACATTTATCAGATAATATGAACTAAGTTGATGTTGAGCTCAGTAAGAGAGAGAGAGAGGGATAAAAAGAGAGTGAGAGAGACTGAACAGATTGAATGGCTAATGAAACGGGTACCTCCAGGCCTAAATAAATTCTCTGGTCTGGCGATCCCCCAGGATGCCGGCCTCCCAGGGAGATTAATGACCACTGGGCCGTGGTATAATGAAGTAGTTTGCCTTTGCAATGTGCTTGTGAATTCATCACAGTGTCCACAAGTGGGCTGGCCGAGCGCAACATCTTTATAAATCCCCCTCATCCCGCTGCTCCTGATTTATGGTTCCCCGCTCACCCCCAAATGGTTTGGCCCTCTCGCCAGACCCCATCCTGACTGACCATCACTATCCTCCTCTTCATCACCATCGTAATCCAGGTCACTGCACTGATGGGGAAGAAATGGGCGGCTAATCAGATAATGGGAGGTGAAAATGGGCGAGAGTGAGTGGGAATCTCACATCTCTCAACTCCTGCTCTGCCTGCCTTGTGACCCCCTTCTCGATCGCAGTGTTGAGTCGATCGAGTGCTGCAACGGTGCAACTTTGCCATCTCGTGAGAGTTAAAATTTAACTTGTATACATTGTTTTTGGTCACATTCCCTGTTTACAGTCTCGGCCCATCGCAATTGATCACCCGCCTCCCTCTACAAAGTCTTTGCTGGACCCATCCATCCTCCCAACCTGCCTCCTTAAGCCGAGTTTCTTCTATTTCTTCTATTTTAAACTAATGGGTTAACGTGATTTATTAGAAAGCCAGTTGTGTCTTGCACAGAGGCCAGAGGATGTAAGAAAGCAAAGCTATTTGACGAGCTGGGAGGCGCCATGATTTGACGTGGAGTGATAAGAATGTGTTGGGTGATTTATTGACTAACTGTGAGCCCAATTGGCAGTGATTGTGGACAGGAAGGCGGCGAGGGATCAGCGTCTATAACAAAAGCGTTTCAGCCATTTTTTTCCATATCTATTTGAATCATACAGGTTTTTACACAGGCCACATGATGCCTGACGCTTCAACTCTTATCTTTTTGTTTTACGTGTACCTTGATGATGCAGGTCACTGAAACTTAACACTGTGTCTTAATGCATCCTGTTTAGCTGCTCCTGCTCTGCAAATGTGCTGCCTATTCTTGTGCAGACACAAAACAAGGCATTGCACTAGTGACTCCCACGCTGCCATAGGATTCTCTAGCCTCAGCCCTAACTTTAGTATGAAGCATAAAGTTTAGGGCATTGAAATGATCCAAACAAGGATGTTATGCATCAGTGCACGATCAGGGCAAGCATATGATAGAGTGCATGTCTGTAATCCGTACTGATACACACAACTGGTTGATTCCCTCAGAGGGAACCATCGCAATGATCCACACATTAAAGCTTTATATATCTAAACTCTCATTTCCACTTGTGATTAATGCTGTATACTCCTACTTGTTAATAAATGTCGGATATCTCCAGTGACTATCTGTGTCTCGGATGCATTCCCCTCACAAAACCCAGGCATTAGTTACAGGCCTGTGTGCCCCCTGTTACCGAGGCATCGCCGGCGTGTTAATGTCTGAGGACTGTTGAGACCCAGTGTCGCACGACTCCGTCAAGCTCATAAAGCCTGCCTGCTTGATAACTGCCGCTCCATATGGAATAGCGGCAAGGAAATTAAAGGAGAACAATAAAGCATATTGAGGGATATTTAGATTAAAATGTGTTTAATTGGGCTCTCGCCTAATGGAGTTGAGATGTGTTCTCATGCAGCTCGCCGTCACGTGCGTGAACCTCTGCTAAGGCTAAATGATGCTTCTGTCATCATGATCGTAGCCTAACCTGGTAAAGATTATTAATGAGTGCAATAAATCCAAACTGCGTAATAGGGAAGTTATGAAAAAGCAATGTTAGAGTTAATTCTCATAAGTATTTAGTTTGTTTACCGAGTACAAACGTCACCCTGTGCCACATGTGCTTAGTAATTGTCAAAGGCTTTACGTCTCCATTCTTTCTCAAGACGGCTTATCTTAATCTACAGTGTCTTATTTTTCTTGGAAAGGCATGGATGAGTAGAGTAATTGTACAGTTGACATCGGCTTAGACAACATCATCCCTTTA
Organism: Macroramphosus scolopax; assembly: GCA_901007825.1. Classification (NCBI taxonomy): domain Eukaryota; kingdom Metazoa; phylum Chordata; class Actinopteri; order Syngnathiformes; family Centriscidae; genus Macroramphosus; species Macroramphosus scolopax. The sequence goes on along the minus strand of CAAKHC010019523.1, from coordinate 58,817 downwards.
GTCCCCCAGCTAATCCTACAGAGTGATAACAATAATGGGGAAAAAAAAGAATGGAGAGCTTTTTTTTTTTCTTCTTTTACAAAAAGAAGATATGGAGTTTAATTTGTAATTAGCTGCAGAGGTCAAAGACTTCATCTGCCATTTGAAGGTTATCCTCTCTTATGTGTTTTCCTCTCTTGTCGTTTCCCTTCCTCCCTCCGGTAGTCAACCTCTGTTTCAGATTGTGACCTTGTTGTGAAGAAGAGTTAATTGTGTTTGTGTGTGTGTGAGTTTACAGGTAGATTTTTAAAAAATGGGGATATTTCCCCTCGCGATTGCTTGACAGTTCGGAGAAGAGAGCTGCGCATACGCGGGCGCTTGCGTGTGCGAGCACGTCTGTTTGCTGACGATTGGAAGTGTAATTTATTTCAGCAAGGGTGGAGAGGGTTACGACCCCGGACCCACAACCACGCCCGCCCCATCTGCCCTGCATCAGACAGCTCTGTGTAGTCCCAAGGGGGCTCTGAAGAAGCAGAGTAGCCCTCTCTGCACATATATGCCTGTGTGAGTCTGTGTGCGGAAAAGCAGACTTGGCGTCTTTACTTGTGTGTGTGTGTGTGTGTGTGTTAACGTGGGAGGCTGTGCTAGTATTGATCCCCCCCCCCCCCCCCCCCCCCCCCCCCCCCCCCCCCCCCCCCCCCCCCCCCCCCCCCCTCCCCCGCCTC
>CAAKHC010019523.1:14172-41889 GCA_901007825.1 Macroramphosus scolopax | reverse complement strand
CACTTAGAAGACAAGGACAGAGTGAATGGACACACACACACACACACACACACACATACACACTAAAAGCATCACACCGTGGTATTGTCGTTTCCCACATATTCTTAAGTCCTCATGTTTTTGCCAGCGGTATAGGCAAACCACAAAATGGATCTCCTGTTGTTGCCATGTGCAATTTAAACCCTGTCTCTCCCAAATTCTGTATTCATGAGTCGAAAAAATATTCCTTTCAAAAAAAGTTGTTTTGAATTGCAAATATTCCCAAATCAGCACCTAGCAGAGCACGATGGAGGAGAGCAAATGCAGGGACAGTATGGCGCTTATCCCCACCCCTGTAAGCTTCCTCACATTGACACACTAGCTGCCACTGTGTACGCTGGCACATGTGCCCAAATTGTCATGGCATAATTACGTAACCTAGACCATCCAGATTATTCAAATGCCGCCTGAAAGTGTCATCTGCAGTGCCAGTGAGGCTTTTGAGACCTGTCACCTTGTGAATTCGAAATGGTTAAATTTCGGAGGATGGGTCTCCTTTCCGCACTAATTCCGCCCACTCTCGTCTCTCTCTCCCCTCGAGCTTGGCCTAATCCAGAGGCGCAGCATCAGTGTTACCTTTGATGGGCCCGGATTAAAGCAAATCTCCATTCCTTTGGTGGATTTCAAACGCCGCCTGAACAATGATGCCAGCCAGAGGCGAGTTAATGAGGCCTGCAGTGGACTGGCAACGAGTGACTTTAAAATCAACCTGATTAGAGGCAGAGATATTATTTCTGTACCTCCCTCCTCCTTTTTCCTCCCTTGCTATCTCGATGCACGTCTCCCTTTTCCATCACCCCATTACATTTTTTTTTTTTTTTTTTTTGCCTCTATCCTACTTTCATTTTCAAGCCTCCTCATTTTTAGCTCTTTTCTCAAGTCTTCTCCTCTTCCTCTCCCCTTCTCTCCCCTTTACCGCTGCTCCCTAGTGAGTGAGGCCTGACTTAATTAGTGGGCTGGAGTGTGAATGTACCTTTCACAGGGTGTTAATGAAAAGCTTTGCGCTTTTCTTTTCAGTGTATTAGTGACTGACTGCACCCCCCCACCACCACCACGCACACACACACACAACCTTTTTGCCTTCCTCCTGTCCTCCTCCCTCTTCTCCTCCCTCCACTTCTACTCAGCCCTTTAGACCGGAGGGAGGTGTTATTACAGGGGCTGTTGACTCTGCGGCTTTAGGTTTTGGGTCTCTGTTGTACAGAGCTGATAGCTTAATTAAACATGCAAATCGGATCTATCAAACACGTCTTAACAACCATTCTTTGCGTAGCTGTTATGTCGTGTCAGATGGTCTTTCTTTGTGTTTGAGCCTCTTTTTTTTTTTTTTTTTTTAATCTAATTATAAGAGCAGCTCGTGTGAACATGCTGCTCCATCTCAAGGTGAATTAAATTTAACATATACTTCATTGATTTTGGTGAAGCAGTAAAAGCACGACGGTGCTGGTCATTTGGGGGGGAGGGGGAAAGGGCACACATCACAATTAATCATTAACATTTTTACTTGATGGTGTGCTTCACATTTCAACTGTTGGCTTCACCTCTGAGTTCTAAAACAAATTCAGTGTATTAAATAACTTTTGATACAGATCGTCTCTACTAGACAGTACTGTATATTATACGTGCATGAATGACATTTAAGCATATTTTTCCAAAACAAATGATGAAAGTCCAGTAGGATGATCCAACAGATTCATTGTCAACAACCTTATTTTAGTGCTACTGTCACCATAAGCATGTGTAACGGCTGCTATCCAGCCGTGACGAGAAGTATTTCACCAGAGGTTTAGCAAACACTCATCACTCATTGATGCTTTTTGACTACATATACTGTTGCAATGCAAATACTGATAAATTAGAGACATCTTCTTCCTCCTTTTGTCCCACTCCCCCAGGTAAGTCTCAGTCTTACAGATTATGTAATATAACATATAATACAAGAGGTAGCTTCATGCAATCTGTTGCTGCACCAGTGTTTTGTGTTGTGCTTTTTTCGGTTTGTACAAACAGGTTTAAAAAGAGCATGTACTATTCTGAGACACATGTGGTTAAGGGGCTGCACCTTGTACATATTGCATGACTGTGCCGTCTAATTTGGTACCATTTAACTTTTTTCAATGATTCACTTTTTTATTATTTATAAAGCCGCTTACTCGCATGTTTACTGGGGAAGGAAAATAGGTTAACTTTGGGACGCACAAAGTACATTTAAGGTGGATGTTCTGAATGTAACACATCTTAGGACAGATTGTTTTTTAAATTTTCTTTTTAACAAGCTTAGTCAAGCTGTATATCAAGTAAAATCATCAGAGGTGTAATTACCTCTGCTTGCAGGTTCATAATTCTTATTTTGTCTATTTTCACCGAGATAAGAATGAGTACGTAGCTTGTGTTGGATTGGTCGCACATTTAGTGCTTTACCTTTATCTACTACATCTCTCATCTGCCAGTCAGTCGCCGATGTTTGATGAAGCTGTCTCTCCCGGAGACCGTCTCATGGCAGCTCCCAGCCAGAGAGCAAGTTAATCCTGTGTTGCAGGGATGTATAATGATATCCCAGGGCGCTATAGGATGTTTCTCTCTGTATGGTGCCAGCTTCCTGAGCCTCTGGCACTACTCTTATGGGCCTTGGCCTAGACCAAGCACCCTAATACCAGTCACAGCCTTTAGGCGAGGGCAGGTTTTTTTTAAGGCCTTGCCTTGTCACTCCCCACCAAGGGAAATATAAAGCAATGACACAAAGACCATTTTTGGTCATTGTTCTTCTTCAGGCTGATTTAAAAAGAAGAGTATGTTTTGCGTCTTTGGAGGGTAGAGGAGTACATGTGGCGGCGGAGGGGGGACATCTTGATTGGCACTTGCCTTGTGAGAGAAACTAGGACTGTTCTGTTTTTGTGTGTTTGCATGCATATCCATGTGTCTGGAGTCTGTGTGCGGGATAATCCTAGCGAATCTCTCTCTTTGAAGGGGAACAGATGTAGATTTACATATGTGGAGGGTCCCGAGCCTGTGATGAGATTAGCTGGTCGGGATCTTTCTTCACAGCAACTGGAAGGTGCATATTTAATAAATGCCTGGAGCTAGGCTGGGGTGTGCGCCTTGGACCTCAGAGATCGACAGGACAAAGGCAAACAAGGCCCGTGACAGGCTGGCCCATATGGGAACAGGGTTGCTTACAGATTGCACTTGCCTTTCATTGGGTGTGGGACAAGGCTTTAAGGGTTTATATCCAGCGAAAGAAGCACTTGGCAGGCCACTTCTGTATCCACTCCACAATGAGAGGCAATAAAGGGATTTTGAGCTTGAAGTGGCTCATCTGTGTCCTTGTTTGCTCGCTAGTGTGCTCGTGAGAGAGAGAGAGAAAGAGAGAGAGTGTGTACTTTATGTGTGTGTGTGTGGTCATTTCATATGGTGTTTGGCAAATATGTGTGCACATCAACCATTTGTGTGGAGTTAATAACATGCAGATTAAAATACGCTACAACAACGTAGTATAGCAAAAAAAAAACACACACACACACAATAACATGAAGATAATATAATCCTAAAATATAACAAGATGTAACATAACACCAGGACTGCGGGTGACAAACATCATTTGCATTTATCGCTCGCGACGACGCATCTCAGTTGGGTTGCTGTTGTAGAAGTGCACCGCTCCTCTCTTGCATCAGGTAAGGTTGTCAAGTGTTGTTTACACGGTGAACAAGTAGAACACATGTCCCCACATTTTCCCCAACTTCCCACTGGACCACTACGAGCCATTTGAACAAGAATAGTGCTGTATTCCGACAAACCACAGTAGATGCACACAAACCACAGAAGACATTCGCAGCTCGCCCGCATCTGTTATGCATTCCAACCCCTAATAATCAAGAAGTCTTCACGCACTGATTTCGGCGTAACTTAAAGAGTCTTAAAGAGTTTCCTGTTTTCCTAACGCAGAGATAAATCCACGGATGAGTAAGTAAATAAGTTTTTAATCCTGCAAACAAAGTCACAAGTGCACTTTCCTTAATGCGTATCAAGACATCTGTTCCAGCTTTACTTTATCTAACCTCATTGTTACTTTCTCTTTTTATCCCAGTGTTGCTCTATTGATTTTCTTTTTTTTTTTTTTTTTCATTGAGAGCATAACAAAGATAAAACAAATCCCAGAAATCCTTAATCTTGCTTGTAGACTACCCCAATGAGCTGTACCTTATTCTTTTGGGAGGCGCTTCATCCTTTTTAAGGGAAGGAGTTTGGGAGGATTGTATAATTTCCATCTGTTTCTTTTATTTCCTCTAGGTTTTTCCCTTTCTAGTTTGTGGAGGGACCGTGTCCACTCAGTATGGTTTGATCATCTCCGTCTCACAGGGGAAAGTGAGGTAGAGTAAAAAGATGTGAGAAAAGGGAGACGGAGAACGAAGCTGGACTTTCCCTGCGGGTACAGTCTTCCCCGGCATAGCCCGGCGTTATTCAAACATGTGTGAATACGGAACATTTTACCTCTCAAAGGCAGTCACTGAGGGTAAATTGTTGCACCAGATCCAAGCTATTATATCCCTGGCTTGTTTACCCTAAGATCCAGTGCTGAGCGCAGCTTGGAGACTTGGATTTTTATTTCTCGGTTCCCCCTTCATGTCCACATCTGGAGATGCAGGAGAGAACACGGAGACGGTGAGAGTGGGCTGGAGGGAGGTAAATGGAACCTCATCACTGGAGAGGAGGAGGAGAATGAGGGGATAATATGTGAAGAATTCACAGGATGGTATAAGCATGGTTTTGAGAGAATTTGTGGTTAAATCACTGCACAGAGAATAAGTAGGTGGGGGATAATGATAGAGAGAATGAAGGGAAAGGAGGAGAGAGCCAGAAGGAGCGCTTGATTGAAAGGGGGTGCTTGAGATGGGAGGGGGTTGGCCTACCCCGGCAATCTCAGTGGATGTGGCAGCCCTCTGTGGACCTCCTCACACAGACACCCCGGCTAATGAATCAGACCTGGTTTTCTACCAGTCAGAAGAAGTACGTCTGTACGTCTCCGTGCTCGCCAGAACAAAGCACACCTCCATTAATATTTCAGTGTTCTTTTTATCTCAATGCTAACACCGCTCAACACAATTTTTGATAGGCAAACGTTGAAAGAGGAATATTGGGAGAGATGGAGTGAGGGAAGAAGAGACGGACAAAAAGACAAGTCGGAGAGACCTTGTGTTCTCCGGATTTTTAACTTGTCTTTTGTAATCGTCCCCATTGGTAGAAGAGTGTCTTCTCTCAAGTAAAAACATCATATGCAACATCTGGACAAGTCAGACACAGGCGAGCCTGTCAGTGTGATGCACTATCCACATATAAAACTAAACTACAATGCAAGTACTGATATTTGCATGTTTTTTTTTTTAATACAGTCCACAGCTTCCCCTGTTGAACTAGTCACTCTCAGTACTGCTCATGCCTGGGACCGCAAATGTCTGAAAAATGTAGCCTTACAAAAGCATACTGCTCTATATTTTTGAGGAAGCAGAGATTTCCTGTCACTTCTCTCTCATCTTACGCTTGTCTCCTATCTTTTTTCCCAGTGTATACCTCAGAGGAAAGAACTGATAACTGTTGGGACACATCTCTCTCTCTCTCTCTCTCTCTCTCTCTCTCTTTCTGTCTCTTTTGCTTTGAGGCAAGTGAGGGTAGCAGTTAGATTCCCATCTGGCCTCTCTCAGATTGTTACCACAGGAACATCTCATACTTTTCCCCTCCTTTTAATTGAATTATCCCAGTGTGCTCCTCTGGGATGGCACGCTGCCCTAATAAAGTGAGCAAAGTAATCCATAAACTATTGGGAAGGGCAGGGGAGATGCTTAACCGTGCCTATTACAGTCATCGACTTTTTAAAACACTTAATCTACTATTAAATGAATCTATTATTTTTTTAACTCATCCCATGAGAGGCGCCTGTGAAACCCATTTCCATTTGTAATCACTCCATAGGTAACGTTTGCCCGAAAAAAGTCATTACAATTCAACATGTATTCTACACATTACAGTAATTACTGGGCAACAATGGACACTGCCTCTCAGACTTAGCTCGCCCGAGAGAGATCCTCGAACACAATAGGACGGCCTTCCTAGACACTGTGTGTCACGACACGTAGATTAATTGCTTCTTTGTACCCAGAAATGGAGGAACAGCGCCTTTTACCTGCATGCTGCTGCCAGGGGCAGTCAGCCCAGGGGATATGTGCAGGGGAGGTGGAGGCTGCTGGCCTGTTTTGGGGTGTTTCATTGAGCCTGGGGTGGAATGGGCGGTGGGGTGATAGAGAGGGATTGGTGAAGGTTGCCGTCAGGAGATCCCGGGGCAAGCGGCCGTGGGCATTCAGCCGTGAAAAGTCATTCAGAAGGAAAACGCCAAGCATCCTTTATTTATTTGTGTCTGAAATATTTATCTGTCACACGGGCCGTTTTATAATGGGACTGTCAGTCTCCTCTGCCCACTCAAGGGTGCGGGCATGTTGCCCTGAGCACCCGCTGTGGATCTCCTGTGAATAATTGCTGGAATTTCACTTTTGGGAACGTTGCACTCTGACCCTGAAGCTTGTTGTTTTTCTGCATCAAGTGAATGGTAGAATGTTTTAAAGTATTTACCTTGGCTTGGCTTTTTACACACTCATGCACGCACACACACACATGCACGCACACACCGCGTACACCGCTCACAAACAAATTCAAGTCTGAAAAATAAATAATTCATCCCTTTACTCCTATGATGAAAACCCAATCAAGCTGAAAATCCCTGTCTTGCTGCACCTCTCTGGGTTGCCAGTGCTTCTGGTTAATGTGTTGCTCACTGTTCTAATGTGCTGTTGTGTCGACACTCAAAGTGGAGGGCCTCCTCTAAAGAAACGTGTACTCCGTAACATTAATGGGATTTTTAATCTGGTGTAATCGCCTAAATGAAAGCCTAATTGTGTGTTTTCGCAGTGAGCCGAAATGCCGAGTGAACGACAGGAGACCGCGGCATCTTTCAAATTGTTTCATCACCGCCGTCTCTTTAGGGAGACACGTGCGAGTTCGAAACCCTGTCAGGCAGATAAAGAGCCTAAGCAAACAACAACAATACGAATATGTTTTGTGGAGGGCTTGCAGCAGATGCCGGCTCTGGCTCTGGGCGGGTCAGGTGGGAACCCTTTAAGACAGACTACATCTCATATGTTCATAATGAATTAGCTCAGCTAACTGTCGTGCCCCAGCCCTTTGCACAGCGTTTGTACTGCTTATATTGTGGGGATTTAAATTGTATGAAAGGAGGCTCTTCCACAGATCATGTGCCCTCATTGACCTGCAAAGACATACATGAAGAAATCGTTTCTGCAATTTCAAAACCAACGTGCTGACTCATCCATTTACAGACGCTCAAAGATATATTGAATTCCTCTTATGCACAAGATACACGTGCAAATGTCCCACATAAAAACACCAAAATTAGGCACCTGAGTACAAAATACAAACACACAGACACAGGAGCATACACATGCACACCAAAATGCAATGCCTGTAGTCTAAGCATGCATAATTAAGGTGTGCCTTGTTTGGAGAGAGTGCATGTCGCCTCCCGATGTGCACACCACATCCCCAGAAGCTCTGAATAATGAAAAGTGTCACCTATGCAAAATGCAGGAGATGAGCATGCCTGCCTGTGAATGTGCTTTGTGCATGCTTTTGTGTGTGTGTGTGAGTGTGTATGTACGGTTGTGATGTTGTGTCGTGCATGTGTGAAAATGTGTGTGCAGGTCGTTGAGTGTATGCGTGTGTACATATCTACATGTGTGCAGATCTGCAGATATACAGAGGTGTCTGTAAAGGTGTGTCTGTCTATGATGATGGAAAGGGAGGGCTCTTTGTCATTTAACATAGTGCTACTAGAACACTGAACCATATGTGAGTGCGCAGAGCTGACAGCTGAGACCCAATCTTCCCTTGTCCACCCTCCCACATCCTCAACCCCATTCCCCCCCTCCCTCCCTCTCCCTGCCTATCCTCCCTGACTGACAGCCCATGTTTTTTTTTTCCTGAAACAGAGGCACAGACATGGTCCAGGACGTCTGTCTGGAGCCATGTCTTCATCACAGTGTTTTTACTGATGATGAGCTCTGAACATGAGAGGGTGGAGGGGGATGACAGCCCCTAGCTCTCACATGTCCACATCACAATCAGCGCTACCGATACTTGCGTGTTTCATGTTGTTACTCTATGAAGTACTTCCCTTACTCAAATTAGATACATAAACCTTCATTAAACGGATTGTGTCATTCAGTTCCACCGTGAGCAGGATTAAAGTCTCGGTGGCTATATTGAATATCAGCAGTGAGAGTTCCATTTATCATCATGACGGTTGTGAGTCATACATATCCCAAAACGGGGTCTAGGGACCCTTAGGGGTCCTTGAGGGTCTTCCAGGGGGTCCTCGGGAAAATATTTAATTTCAATTATATTTAACTGCTTGTTCACGAGCATTTAAAGAAAAGAAGTGTGAAAAATCATCACTGATCCTAAGTTTTAAAAATATAATTTGTATTTATATGAAAGAATTTGTGAAGTCCATTCCTATTTTTATGAAAAGTGCTATTAATAACATAGTAAAAAAAGATAAATTCACTTCATAACTGATGTCTGTAAGTTGATAGTCTGCTCCCTGCTGTACGGCCAAAATGAAGGCCAGTACCTCGTTCTTGATTCATTTATCTTCTCATGTTGAAACACCTCTCGACATGGATAGATATAGATAATTACCGGAGATAATGTAGCAAGGGAGCGTTTGCATTTCTGATATAGATAGACAGATATGGATGAACACTGAAATCTGATTGCCTGCAGGAGGCATGCTACTGCAAGTTAGTACTCCTAGTTTTTGCTTCTTTAGTCTGATAAAAGGTAGAAAAATGTGTTCTCAACCGACACATTCCACATATGTCACATATTTGTGATGAATTAGAGGAGGCCGAGATTGAGAGAGAGAAAGCAGAGAGCGGGAGCTTTTCTCAATGCTGCTTTTTTTTATTAAATTGGAGGGTAAATATGTGTTTCCCTTAACTGTGCCACTGGGGACGGTAATTATTCCTATGAGCAAACAAGCAAGTTGAAGCAACTAATGATGAAATCCTCTCACTTCATTGCCATTTAATAATGATTGCGTCAGGGTCATACACAAAATTCCCCCAAAAAGTCAAATTGCCAGCTGCAGTCAATACTTAGGGATTACTTTAATATGTATCTGAAATGAAAGTTATAAATATTGGAGAAAAATGATTTGCAGTGATGTGTGTATGGTGATGTATATAACCTCACCTCTTGATTTAAAGTCCCCCCCCTCCCCTCACAAACATCCACCCACTGACAACAGATACCTTAAAACCCCACCCTGTAGGCATAGACAAGACATAATATCTAATTAAGTTGCAGAGCTGCATTTTCATTTGTTAATCACTTAAGTGCTTCGAGGATAACCTGATATCCAAAGGTCTGGTCCCAGTAGCCCAAAATGTCAAAATGCAATTATATGCATGATTAGCCTGACCTGCTTCTATAGCACCCTCCCTCCTTGGCTCTCGCTGCGGAGGAAGCTGACAACTGCCGGCATGTTTATTTTGATGAGATTAGGTGAGGGAGGAGGCCCCCATCGTGTGCAGCAGGCATGGCACCCCCATCTGGTCACTGTAGGAACTAACAGCACCACCAACAGTAAGTAGAGGGGAGGAATGAATTGGAGGAGAGAGAGTGGGAGGGAGGTGGGCAGAGCACTTGCCCAGGTGGTGAAGATAATCTTTCAATCTCTGTTTAGCCTTAGGAACTGTGGAGGGGGGGGGGACAAAGAAAAAACCTAGAAACAAATGGAAAATAAATGAATAACAATAAAACAATTTCTGCTTCTTAAAGGATAATATGATCCCAAATTATTAATCAAATCATCTTGATCCGGAAAAGGGAGGGGGGGGGGGGCACGCTTTACTTTGTGGTGCTTAGTAGAGCAGCAATCCTCTCTAATCTGATTGTGTAGAGATAAGGCGGATTTAGCCTTGCCATTGTGCTACTCTGATTAAAGGGGGCAGGAGGCCCACAGCTTCCCATGGTGGTCATGGAGAAAGGTGAAGAACACACACAGGCACACGCAAAAGGTGGATACAGATGCAAATGTATATTAACAGAAGACAAATACACACACACACGTACATGCTCAGATGAGCACATAAGTACAGGATGGATATCTGTATTTTCATCATCTTCAGTCATGTATGCACACATATTAGTATCTAGCTTGCACACACGTAAACCAAAACAAACTACACATTCTACAACAAAACAATATTCAATCAGCTATTGTTTAATGTTGTTGAAGTTGTAAATCAAACATTAAACATTCCGAAACATTTGACATGACCTCTATGGATATCTTAAAGGTGCAATATGTAAGTTTGTTTCGTAATACCACTGTGAACCTCAAGAGGTGATGGTGTGTTACTGTAGTGCGAAGGAATAGGCTCTACTCCAAGCTCCCTCTGGATGTCTGAGCTCCTAATCTCATATCTAAAGCTAATCCCAGGCACCCTACAGAAGACCTAATTTGGCTGCTCTTAACCACAATCTCATCCTGGCTTGACTTCTTCTTCACTGCAACAGACCCGTGTGGCGCTGACATTACTGCTCATGAACAAAAACCCAGAAATGCATTGATGACAGCATTTATATATTTGCTAAATCTGCATTTCCCTGTTTCTTACGGCCTGCGGTAATCGCCTGAACTTTCTGGTAATACGCTGCCCTCTATTGGCTTGGAGTTTGGAGCTTTCAAGCTTACAGACAGTGCCTTTAATTTGCTAATCACACACGTTGCACAATCCATATTAGAACTTTCTGATTGCATCTGTATGATATAGGTCCTATGACGTTGAACTGCTTTGCCTAATTGGGTGTGTATTTGAGTTTGGCGTTAATAGATTTGAAAAGGAATATTTGAGGAAGTGTGCATTTTGACAAAGGCTGTGGGCTGGGATGTATGGAGCCCATGTGTCTCAGGAGAGTGGCGTCAGGTCCCTGGGTAGCCCATTAGAGAGTGTACCCCTTCCCCTTCCCCGGCCACCACCCCCACCTCCTGCTACAAGGCTCCCCATGACGAGGGAGACCATAGCAGCCAGATCCAAAGTAGAATATTCATGTTACACCGTCGTGTGTGTGATCCTTCAGCTTAAGCAGAAACAGATACACACTTGCATACATCAACACAACACTCACTCGGATACATTTGCAGACACATGATCATAAAAAAAACGGAGCACCCTGTTGAATGTTTGAAATGAGGAAAAAAAAAAAGGGGAACAAACTCAGATATTTTGAACATCAGAAATAACTGCATAAAAGTCAACTTTCAAATCGAATTGCCTCATCTACTTGGAAAAACTACACAGAATGTTGAAACTCAGGGAAAATCTCCCGTCCTTGTTTGTCTTCAGGACACTTTGTGCAGCCAGAGTCGGCCGTCGAAGACCCGCGCTGGCTCGGACACGGTGATGTAAAGTATCTTTCAATACAGGAAAGACTTTGAAAGGCCTTTTTACAGCACCAAACCAAAGAGAAGTAAAAAGTAAAAGCGAAAAAAGGTTTGACCCATGACCACAGCCATTTTCACCTCGTCCTCTATGATGGAAGCCATTTTCACCTTGTCACAGACCACCTGGAAAAGCAATCACTTAAAGTCCAAGCAAATCACACGTAATCATTCGTCTTTGAAGCTAAAATACTGCCAAACACTGTCAACTATGACAAAAATATATGTGGAACAGTTATGTATTATTAAATTAAAAATAGGGCATTGGGGATTATGTCACTGGTGACTGGAGGGACATGCTTATATGCTTTATATTCTGTTTTATTTTACACGTTTTTGCTCTTAACTAGCCTACTACAAGTTCTTGGAACCTATTGACAAAAGGAATGTGAGTAACATCAACGCTTCATTTTTTTGAGTGTGGATGTTTGACGTTACTTGTCGCCTGTTAATTACCTTTTTTTTTTTTTCCTTAAATCTCACATTGTTTTGTTTTTCGCTACATGACATACTACATGTGAGAATAAAAGTGGTATGTTTAAACAATCCTTTGTGTCCCTTTTTCCATTTGGATAACATGCCACCATTCATTTAAATACCATAGTCCTGGCTGGATACTATAAAAAAAAAAAAGAAGTGTTGAAATTCAGATTAGTCATCACCCCGCCCCCCTGACTTGTGTTGACTGGATGTTTGCTCAGGCTGTTGGCAGTGCCTGCAGTTTGAGGTGCTGTGGGCTTTGAAGCTTTGAGTGTGACCTCATGTTCCATTCTGTTTCTTTGCCGCTGTGCCTCGGCTCTCCGTCCTCCTGGGCTGACTTTCCACTGTAGGTCCAACAACTGCTCTGGGACACTGAACATCTGTGAGCCACCACTCCTACTCACTCAGCTGCCTCTGCACCGGGCACAGCAGCAGCTGCTCTGTGTGTATTTTTCAATGCAGCCTGTGAGGTTTTGTGTAGCGTGCTTTTTACAGTGGTCACATTTGGATACGAGTTGTGAGCCACTGCGTCTGTGTGTGTGTGTGTGTGTGTGCACAGCATGTCATTGCAGGAACTTTCTGTGTGTCTTATACAATGGATATCCTAGGATGGAGGTGACACTAGTAGTGGAGGTGACGCATGCTCCCTCTGTTTGAAGGAATCTAGTATCTTCCTGTAACAAGGAGCTCTTTAGGCCTAATTACAGAAACATAATTTACATATATAACATTCCTTTAAGGGAATCCCATTCAAATAATATGTAGCGTTAATACGTCTGTGAAGCGGTCTGTCAGTATTTATCATGTATGATGTGGTTGTCGAACAAAGTAATGTAAATGTAAGTCCACCTTAAGTGAGCGCTGGCCGATGTGTTCGCTAACGCCGAGGCTAACAAGTAACACATGGGAACTATTTGTAAAAAACACTGCACTACTATGACCACAGCTATAATGCTACTGCTAAATTCATACTTAGCTTCACACGCGCACTTTGCAATGTGTTGTTCCTGATAGGAGTTTGTTTAACACATCTTATTTAACTACAAAGCACACACGCACACAGTTACTTGTGCTGGCACTCCACTGTCGTCTTCGCTCGCCCTCACATTGCCGTGCTGTAACCAGGGCAGGCCTAACTTAGCAGAAAATTTCTGGCTGATTGCCATTCTCCTCCGCCGGTCATGTGAGTCAGGAGTTCTCTCCTTTTTTCTTTTTGTTGTGTCGTGTGCGATGGGAAAACAGTGAAAACCTTTGTACTGAAATTCGGCACCCAAAAAAAAAAAAAAAAAATGTTTTATTAAACGCCTTATGTTTATTGACTTCTCTTTCATGTCAGTTCTTTTGTTCTGCCTTTGTAGTGGCAAAAGATCTCTGCGCATCATCATTTGTGAGCAATCTGAGATGTCAGAGGTGTCCTTTTGATGTGGAGTGCACACCTCAGATGAGGCACCACCTGTGCTGCTCTCGTAGTTTACGGTTGATGTTTCGCGGTGCTTATTTTTGGTGCGACTAGCACGAGGGTGTAGCTGTGTGTGACGGCGTGCCTCTGTGTGTGTGTAATTATCAACGTATGTGAGCCGGTAATCAGTCACCTCCAGCTCCTGTTCCGGAGGGAGCAGAATGGGCTCGAAAAATCACAGTTCTTCATCTTTCACTCCGACTAATGACTCTGATAACAGTGAGAGTCTGATGCACTTGTGGCAGTGTGTCACTGCTTTAAGGTGACACCACACACAAGTTCAGGAAACACAGTTTGAGACACTTTTACACCGAAACAAACACATTCTGAAGGTTTTTTTTTCATGAAACTTTGCGATGTGTGTTGTATCCATAGACTGTATATAGCTGGATGGCTTACCTCCACTTCCTCACACTGTATGATAATTAAACCCATATGCTGCCATATTGAGCTGGTGACATCGTCTGTGCAGTAGGGATTGGGGAATTTTAATGGCGTCCAACTTTGAATAAAATGCAGCTGTTAAAAATAGCTAAAAACAGGTGAAATTTACCCGCACTACCAACAAGCTCCACTAGGGGAGTTGTCTGACATTGAATACCATTGTGGGCTTTTTAATATTTTATAATGAAGCTGAATTTAAAAAATTAGTTTTTTTAACAATGTAAAAAAATAGTTTGCATGGTCCTAAAAAATACCGGCTAATTGAATAATTGATCTACGATGAGTCAAGGTCAATTAGTCCATGTGATTGATTTTTTTTTTCATTGTAGGATCGCACCACCTGCAACCATCTTTGAATTCGCCATCATCATTTTAAATGCTAGTGACTGTATTTTACTCACTGGGTTTAACCAAAAGGCCGAGCAAAAGCGTCACACTGCCGTTTGCATACTTCAATGTATTAGTCTTTTTCTTTTGAGACGTTACCGTGCTGGATAGGACAGCGCTCAATCCAAATTGTAGCGGTATCAAATCTCATTGCATTTCAAGTTAACGAACTGTTACAAAGGCAACTTGGTTTCAAATCAAATCAAGAGCGACAGAAAACACATTCACACCAACTGTATCATCTCCAGTCTATCTTACCTGAAGATTTCCTCTTGAGGAGTTACTCACAACAACGGCTCCATTGTGTTGTTGTTGTACAGACTGTCAAAGTAGAAGAAGGGCTTGTTTGCACATATATCTGGGTCAGTCTTTTATCACCCTCCCACTTCAGTGTCCTCTGGAATGAGGCAAGGCGACAGCTTTTTCCCTCCCTTATTAATGCGTGTTAACTAATTACTTTGAATTATTATAGAAAATCCCAGATTAATAAGAATACTCACATGCTCATGAAATGTGTATGCGGCCATGTTTACTCAAATGCAAACAAGCCCCGCGAATAAACTACGCCTCAACATTTTAAATGAGGCTGGTTTGTTTGTGTTGAATATCAACAAATGCTCTTTTAAACACGCCATTGATGGAACTTCTCTATAGTGAGTCCAGTAAACAACCAGAAAGAGGCTACCGGGGGACAAGTCCTCGAGTGCTGCTAATGAATAGAGGACGGACGACAACAAACGAGTTTCCCTCTTGCTTTCTCCGGGCCTTGGCTGTTTGATATAAGATGTATGCCCAGTGCAGAGAGGGGAGACTATAAAAAAAGATCAACTAATAGACAGAGCTTACATGCATGCTAAAGTACCGCAATGACACGTGGTCTCATAGGAGGAACGGGGACATAAAGGGTTAAGAAAGACTTAAAACCATCATATCTGCCATGCAGCTCGTCATTCCAACTCATCGCCTTCATCTTCCCTTTGCTCTCTGAAAAGATTTTCTCTGTTGATCATGTCTCTTTCCTTTTAAGGGCTCCTTCATCTCCACCTGTTGGATCGGATTGAGAGTATATTCGTTTTCTAAAAATGTGTTTTATTGAGGTCGCATGATTACTTTTGTTGTCAGGACTTCCTCTTTACTAGATTTGGCCTTTTCGGGACATCTCAATTAGCCTTTTCCCTCATCTCTTCTCCACTCATTCAGCATGATGTTTCCCCGAAAAAAACGGACACACATCCACTCACATCCACCGCCAATCAGCCTTCCCCATCCTCTCTGCTAACACCTCCCTTACCACGGAGAAAAGGTCCTGCTGATTAGAACAGGCCTCTCACTGAGGGCCATCCATCATCATCTAGCCTGTACTGGTCCTCCCTTCTGATTACTCCCTCTCACACACACAACGCAGACACCTACACAAGTAGCATAAACACACACGCAGACACAATATAGCATAATATCCGAACAGTTCGCATTGATTGAATCAGGATTAATTAACTATGAGGTAATCATTGGCTCCAAACAAGGCCGTATGTCAGGAGACTTGACATTTAGTCGACACAAGAGAGGAAGTGGGGGTAGTGCGGGTGTGTGTCGGTATTGAGGGGGAAGTATCTGCTGTTTGAAGCATTACAAAGAGTCTGCTCCTTCTCCACTGTCAGAGAGAGGGTCTGACTGAGGGCCTGTTTGGTTGTAAAAGCAAGCTGACAGCTTTGTTAACAAGTCAGAGCAGATGAGAGGGATTATTTTATTTCATGGCATGAGAATGGCATTGAGCAGACAGCCCAGAGTTACATTTGGATTCGTGTGTTTCCAGTGATTCACTTGTTTTTTTGGAAATTGCCCTGTTACATATTACAAGGCAGTCCTGGCTGTCATTAGTGGGAAAAGTTGTATTACTGTTCAGGTGACGGGGCACGTGTTGCAGTTATCTTGCTAATAGTTGCATCTTTGAATATGAAAAAAAAAATACTTTGTACCTGAAGAGGAGATCAGCAACTGTAGCTCAGCTGTACATCAGGTCTGCACCTCAACTCATGATCTCGCTCTCTCTACGGAGCTCCTCACCCATTAGCGGCGATGAAAATGGGACGATTCATGACCCCTTTAGGTGGGTGTTAAAACGTAAATAGGCTGGTAAATTGAGACTTTCTCCTCCTGGCTTTCTTACAATAGGTTGGGGGGGGCACCCAAACTTTCTGGTAACATGATGCCCCATGTCTTGAAGTGTAAAACATGAAGCGCTACCTTGTTTATTAGGGAACCACATTGTACCTTTTAATGTAATGGGAGGTGGAAACACGACTGTCATTACATTTTATCATACTTACTTTTATCCTAGTATTTGTTAACTTGAAATACAACACAAGGTCAATAAGCACTTACATACACTTTAATAATACACCTTCAGAGATCTCTCTGTCCCCATGTATGACATTTTTTCTTCACACCACAACATGTTTCCAGGACGTGTGGAAAAACGTGCTAACACAATGGAGCACCAAGCTAATTATGTTGCTGTCAATTATTGATTGCTGACTGAGGTTCGCAGGCTTGCAGACGTACAGTTTCCCTCTGACCCAGCGTGTCTTAATGGCTTGTTTCACAGAGGCCACAGAAGAAGTGAGCGTCAGTATTTCGTGGTTAATTATGACAGTGAAGTCACTGTTTTAAATATCCCCGGAGAGCCTTGTTATTGTCAGTGACACTGGCTGGCGTAATGCAGGATGAATGAATAAATATGGAGTGATATGGATAGTCAAACCACTCCTGCGGTTCACATGCACATTGATTCATGCAGCAGACACACACACACACACACACATAAATGGGTTTGCATGCTGTGGATTAATAAAGACCACATTCTATAAATGCTGCCCCCCTCGCCAAAACACCCAAAAAATAGAAAACCAAAACCAAAAAAAAAACAGTTGGTTCGCACTGGTTTTTGGTTAAATAACATATTTTTTTAATGTGTAAATGCAATTTTGTCTGTTTAAAAGTAACTGTCATTGCATTCATCCCAAAAGGAAACAACACACAAACACACACTAAACCAACACACTTAATATCTAAATGTAATTGTATTTTTGTTTGTGTGTAAAGTACCTGCACCTGACTCCACTATTAACCCCCAGGAACAAAGCAGGGTATTTGGGAGTGGGCAGTGTTAGTTTAGCCCCGCTTCTGGGACTAATCACCTAATGAGGGCATTATGGGAGTGTTAGGGTCACAGTGATTTGTGCGTGTGTGTGTGTGTGTGTGGTGCAGGTGGTATCCCTTGACATAGAGGAGACCCCAGGGAGATTTTCAGGGAACCAGAGCAGGCTCGAGGGCCTAAGCTGTGCCCAGTCAAAAACTGCTTGGACGGTGATGGATACCTCGCCCCAGGGAGAACGGCCACAAGAGCACTTAACCGTAAACACCGCGCAGACAAACACAGACACTCACACAAATGCCCCACAGACAGAGCGAGATCCAGGTCCCGGACTAAGAGCAGACAAAAGCGCACAGCGAGGTGGAAATGAGATGTTTAGCTTGATGATGCGTGACATCTGTAATGCATTCTAATTCTCCCCAGCAGAGCGCTCGTCTTTAAGAATGATTGATGATGTTGTTTCATCGTCTCAGTAAACACAGCTTAATAGATGAAGACCATGTCTGATCATCCTTGAATGGAAACACCGCTTCAGCAATTTCAACTGAATTCAGCATTGTCCTAAAACTATAATGGCATGTTAATTTCACTCATTTTTCACATGTAGAGATGCTGAATCCTCTCGTCTTTATGTGTTTTACTTTGACATAAAGTCATCTAATTTGTATTTCTCAATCCCAGGCTACACTAATCCATTTTCCTTATATCTGTGGTTGAAGTGTCATTGTGCACATGTGTCACTATCTCTCTAACGCAGTTTCCTCTGCTTACGTTTGTGACCTGGTGGCTCCATAATAAAACTGCTCGTCTGACTGTTCAGTAAACGGTGCAGAGGGTAGTAATTTCACAATCATCACATCACGCTTTGCAGACAGCATTACATATGTGGTGTGGCCAACTCGGCTGCTATCATTACTTAACCCCAGTGCAGTTGCCCTGAATATAAGCCTACCATTAACATTAAATGTTAATCACCCATGCAACCCAGCCAGCTTTCTGTCTAGCCTGTGCTAAAGTATTGTGTTCAAATGTGCCCTGTGTGTACTCGCCAGCTACCGTTCAAAACAGGTAGATACTGGATGATGTGTTCAAAAGCAGAGAATAATGACTGCATGGCGCTGCTGCATTTAACTATATATTTTTTGGCATCCAAATAAGCTGGGAACCCACTATGCTTCTGATGTGGTTTAAATGGCTGTCTCAGGGTCAAGACTTGGCTTTAGGGTTAAGGTCAGGGTGAGGTAAGGGTTAAGTGTTTGTGTATGAGTATTTCGTTAAGAAAGAACATTAGCATTTTGCAGCTTGTGTATTTGGAGCAGGCAGGCTTCTCGGCACAACTCCGGCTGCACTTTCGTATTGTAATTTCATCACACACCGTAGACAACTCACCCCTGCGAATTTCCCCCTCCGTGCTATTGAACCGCTGTGTTGCGGGATGCTTTATGCCCACAATGTATTCTCAAATTATTGATGGATACAGTAAGCACTGTGAACCGCCGTACAGTAGCGACGTGTCGACACCCAAAGACAGGAGTTGACATGCACAATGGTGCAGCGAGCTACTGTATTTCCCCAGGGAGGAGGGAATTGAATACATGGAACCACAGACCTACCGGTCGATGACATCAGAGGCTCTTGTGAGGGTCCTCCACAGGGAACCAACACCTCATGGGAGTCAGAAAATTAGAGTAAAGGTAGAACTATACTTGGTATAGGATGAGTTTTATGCCTGACTTAAAGCTATTTGACTTAAATATACGAGAGCAGCCAAGAGATCGGTGTCGAAAAATGTTGGGAGTATATGGTTGAAACTTAAAAACGCAACATTTATTTTGGCAACTGGGTTGTCTCTCACATTTACTATGAACCGCACTATTATGACCATCACAGTGTTGTGGCTTGTTATAGCTGGTTAATTATATTGGTTGAAAGACTGCACAATACTCATCACATCCCCTCTTTAAGCTTGTAACAACAAAAGCAAATACATGCTTTTAAATTTAATGAACATACACTTGTTATTAAAAGGTAGTATAATAGGAATTTTTAAACAATTAAGTTTTTTTTTTCTGTTCAGCAAATTTTAAAAACATTTTTTATCTGTCCTGCAATTTAGCAGCTTATCATTCTACAGTATCTTTCATCTAAAACCTTAAAGTGTTGACAAAGGCGCAATCTAGTTTTGTTGTTGTAAGCTTAAATAGGGCTGAGTACGGAGCCGACAGCCTTTCAACCCACGTAATTAACCAGTCATACCTGCACATCAGCGTGATGGTCATAATAGTGTTGGTTCAGTGAGAAACAACCCAGTCGCCAGAATAAATGTTGGTGTTTTACAAACTGTATGATCTCAACCATACAGTCTCAACATTAGATACGTGCATCGGCGTTAACAAAACAGTCTGCTGACAGTTAGGAGGTAGTAAGTTAGGAAGTAGGGAAGAGGCCATTGGCTCCCTAAGTTAACACCACTGGCTCGCCCCATTCTTCTTGCAGGCTCTGCAGGTGTGTATTTGAGTGAAGGGATAATTGGATGCAGAGCGTTGTCTATCAGAGTGCCCATCAGTTGGAAAGTCATCATGTTGACTGGTTTGATTGCATTGCAAGATAAGGTCTGTAGTTCCCCCCCCCTGCTCTTCATGCTAAACTAAGATAACCTTCTGATGGCCCGGGGCTTTATAGTGCACAGAGTGGTACTGATGCAAGTAAAGTATTTATACATGAGAATAAAATAATTATGTTATAACTATGTTTCACCTTTTTGTTACTAATCATGTCAGACACTGAAAGATGCTATTAATGCCTTTGGCTGAAAGACAAGGAAACATGTACCAAAAGTTTGCCATGAAAGGATCAGATGCATGATGTGGTGTGCAAAAGTGACAGTGTAAAACACTTGCCAGCCACTGGGACATTCTCTGCTACAAGGTTTACAGACTAACAAATTAAAGAACGACAATGTGATGACACATGCTTTGCCTCTGCTGTCAGTTCTTTGGCCCAAAGCCGAAAAAATGAAGAAACCAATGAGAACGCGTGACATGAAGGTTCAGGTTTCACCGAACAGTGGGTAGCTTATTAAATCCGCTTTGATCCCACTGTCTTTGATATCTGCACTCTCATAAAGAATTCACTTTCAGTAGTAAATATAGGTTTTTCAGAGAGACACATCACGGTACACTCCTCAATCCCTTACGGTCTCTTTAAATTATACAAAACAATCTGGGGGAAAATATGCAGGTCATGTGGAAAAAAGGCACCAATTCCAAATGGGATTATTCAGCTTCTTTGTTACTTACGGGTGTTTGGGGATCTTGTGGGTTACGAGGGTACTACGTTTTTTTTGTAATGAATTCAATACAAGTTCACTCGAGTCTTTGGGATTTCCATAATTTGTACCTCATTAGGTGTTCTGTTTACAGATGCTGAGGCCAACTCTGTTTAACTACGTGTTTTATCATCCTGTCATCCTTTAAAAAAAACGAGTGTCTCCTCCCTGACAGGCGAGACAAAACCTGAACACGTGTCTCTGAGAGAACACAACAACCATAAGAATATCCTAATAGAGTGATACTGTGAGCACAAGAGTTTAGTCGTCAATCAAACATTTGAAACTGTGTGTGTTATAGTCTTGTGTGGCTGAGTTGAGTTGAGCCGGGATGAAGAGCCTCCCTCCTGTGACCCCCCCCCTACCCCGTTTCGCCATGGCATGTCTCTGTTTGTAATTGTCCCAATTTTCTAGGCCGAAAAAAAAGGTAGCAGCATCTATCAGAGGCCTGCCATCCCGTTCTGTCCTGTCCCAGGCTACCCCCTGACCTGCCGCCGCCGCCCGGTGAGCCCACCTTGCCCGGGGGTCCTGGCGTGTTTGTTTGCCTTGCCCGAGAGATGACACTATGCCGCGAAGATGGAGAGGTCACGGCTGCCCCCGACCTGATCTTTCACCCCTCATTCTGCTTAATGCCAGAGCACTGAAGGTGTGATGACTGGCTAACACGCATGTACTCCCGGCTTAATGAGCATGGGGCGCACACACACACATGCACACACGACACACAAACAACCCACACACTCGGACGGGCTTCAGGATGGGATCGTTCTCCGGTTCTCATTCTGCCACACTTTTCAACCGTCAGATGGATGTAGAAGATTTCATTTAGTTGTCTGAAAGAAGAACAACAAACACGGTTTCCACAGCAAACAGATTGAACTTGATATCTAATTGAAAGTGTATTAATACAACTAATTGGGGCTGTAATTCACCACGTCGAGGACCCAGATACTGTAGATTCAGCCTCCACGTCCTCAAAAAATCTGCTTTCGAAGCAGTAAGTTAGAGGATTGATCAGAAAGCTTAAAGTCTGTTGTGATATCAGTTTCTTTCATTGTTCTCGGCTGGCTCAATATGGCAGGCGTTTCCACCGCGCATTCCAATTACTTTGGCGCAGATCAAGAAAGGTGCCAGATTAACTAGAGAAACCTTGCTAACACAAAAAGAATTTCTAACTTAACAAGATGTCATTTCTCATTGATAACCCCGTCAGAGTTTCCGCGGCTTCTCTTTCTGAATAATTAGGGGGGGTTTGGATTTGAATACACGTACAGAGACTTCAGGAATCGTTATATACAGCAGCGCGATGCACTGTTTAATATTTCACAAATTTTTCCCTTTTTTTTTTTTCAGTCAAGCCCAGGAGCATTTGTAAATGGGTTCTTTCAACTTCTCTCTTCAGGCTGCTGTTCAAACACATGAGGTAGAGAAAGTTAAAATGTATCTGGTTTGATTACGTGCTGCCACGGTGCATACGGCAACTCTTTTTTTTGACACGTGAGCTAATAATCTAGTTTATATGTTGCTGTGCCGTCGCTTAACCGTCATGTCGAGCCTTTAGGTTTCATCGGAGCGTTAATGTTACGCCTCATAGATGAGGTTTTGTTTATCAAGTTAGTTTCTGTACTTCCTGTATGATCCAAGGCAGTGGCTGTCACCGCTGTGGTAATCATTTCACTGCACTTTGTGGCAGTAGTTTTTGTAGCAGGCATCAGGAGTCTATCAAGGCAAAGATCGACCTTATTAGCGCCAATTACTTTAATTCTGTTGACTATAGACTCATCTGCATGGACGATTCGGCCTCACACTTTTTGCCTCAGTGTGCATTTGCTGTGTCATTTTTTTTTTGTTTTAAGTGTCACCATTTAGGTTTCAGCAGCCTTAGTCGAAAATGAGGCAGACCCTTATGATAATGACCATCACCCGCCCCTCTTATGCTAAATCACATTACATCGTTTCCCCTCTATTTGAGATTTAGAATAGATTAGTTACCCAGAATAATGTCTTTTAGTAATGGAAACTCTTCAGAGGCAGGGCTGAAAATACACATTCACGCATGGGCCCACACACACATACATCATGTTATTATCACACTCCAGGGGAAGTCTTATTAATCTTTTTTTTTTTTTCTTTTTTTTTGCCCTTCTTCCTCATCTGGAGGCAGCTCATGAACAATTCAGCTTCTGCCTACTAATAGTGTTTCACAAAGCTCTGTGGGATATCTTTTATACATCAATAAGGGCAATTATCAACTTAACTGAGAAGGCAGTGTCGCCAGCTCAGCCATGCCCTTCTCTGCTGTGCTCTGCACCAGTGTTCTGTCTTGGCATGCTTTTAGTGAAGCACCAGGCCTGCCAGGCTGAGGGTTCTGCTTAACGCTCGGACCCACTCATTAAAAACAAAGTGGAATAAATAGTATATTACAGTTAGGCACTCTTATAGGTTAAAAAGGGATAAGCAGCCAGTTAATTTATCACTGTTTTGTTATTTTAAATTGAAATAGTTAATCTATAATTATCCTAAAGCATCTTTTGGAGTCATTAAAGGATTTTTTTTTTGTTTAATAACTTGTTCTTGGATTGATTTATTCATACTTTGATTCTTCAAGGTATTCTCTATTGCCACTGCCCAAATCAAATGATTACAGGTTAAAGCACTTGGCACAAGAGGGCACTACAGCCCCGCTCACCCCCCAGGGATGCCACCTCACCCCATCCCAACTGTCCTGCCCCAATGTTTTTCTGAAGGGATTGGTGTGGAGGGAGCAGCCATGCACAGCTGGCAGCATTAGCGGTTTAACCCCTGATGCTAATGCTAATATAGGATTGGGCATGGAGCAGGCAGTATGAGCCATATGACCACTGGCGGGCACGGGTTGCGAGGGGCGGGGGCTGCCGGCGTTGAGCTGATCCAGCCATGGATTAGTGGGCAACATGGCAGAGTTCACTGGGGAATGTCACCACTTCAGCTCCTGCTACGCTAATTAGATCAAGCCTGAGAGATGTGTGGTGTTTGGGATTGAATACGGTTATTACTCAGACTTTCTGCTCCCGGGTTGGCCACGGTCGAGTCTGAATATCCATCTAGTTCCTTTGGAAAGAAGAAGAAGCCAGCTTCCTCACAGTCTTTACTCTGCCTCTTGAAAGTTTGCTGAAAATCCTCAAGCCTCATTTCCTTCTGACAATGAAGCAGAATCCCCCAGTCAACTTGAATGAGTGCCCTGTGGCCTCTTTCAACTCCCATGTGCTCTTACCCTCATATCTCTGCCCCAATCTCTGTCAGTGCCAACAGTTTCCTTGTACTCTGTTGTTCCGTTCCCTTATCCCTGCCCAGCAATCCTCATCTGGTGAGACACCACCAGCTGGCCAGACAAACCTGAGGTGTTATGGTGGCTGCGGAGCTCTGTTGCCTTCTGAGGCCAAGAAGCCTTTGTGCTCAGTTCCCACAGCAGCTCCAAACCTCTGTTTATGAACAAGAGCGATCAGAGTAGGGCTTATATTTATAACCACACTAGCATGACTGCCGTCAACCATCGCAGTAATCACCGCTGTGCATTGAGCCAGAGTGGAGCAGACATTTGGCCCGCTCCAGATGGGCACTGGCCAGCTTGGCCCCCTCAGCCGGCAGCTCTGGACTGAAATCGTAGATGGTCTTTGTCCATGCCAGCACTGAACTGGCAAACCAGTTGTTCTGAACTGGGCGGAGGAGGGGGGAGAGCAAAAAAAAAAAAAGGGGGGGAACATGATGATAATGTTTCAGCTTAATCATTTGAAAGGTCAGATTTGCTTTGTTCCCTGTTGTGCTTTGTAGGGTGATTTGTATGAGGTTTTAAATTTCTGGACTAATGTTCTCATGCCGTGTCTGTGTCATAGCATTTTGGCAGACAATGCAATTTTATTTTAGACTGATGAATTTAAATGACATAAGATTTAAAGGCTTAGTGCTGGTCAGCTGTTTTTATTATGCCTCCGTGCCGACGACAGCCGTGGCTCGGCATTATGTTTTTTGGGTTGTCCACCCGTCCGCCTGTTCCATTCCGGTGGACGTAATATCTCAGGAATGCCTTGAGGGAATTACTTTAAATTTGACACAAACCACCGCTCAGACTTGACGATGAGATTGTTTGATTTTTGTGGTGCAGGGTCAAGGTCATTTTAGACTTCTAAGAGCTGTTTTCGTCCATAAATAAATGTTGAAATTATGACTTTTCATAACGTTCTGCAGAAACACTTTTTTGTCCGTTAGTGCTGGAAACATTGGCTGCAAACAGCGAGGCGGCAACTCTGGCTTTCATCTATTTTTGTGTAGATTTACTGATTATAAGCTCTCACATAAACATTTCTTTTTTAGTGTAAAAAGCGATTTCTGGTCTTGTCTTGACCCTCGGAAAGAGGCGGTTGCGGTTGCTAGCAGCGGGGAAGCCGTCCAGCGCGGCCCAACCACAACAACCCGTCAATGCTTATATTTCTTCATAGTCCGAGATCCCATAACATATTTAGCACATTAGCAAACGTATCACTTAAATTGAATTTCCGCATGTCGAGGTCAACTTTAGCGGTCGTGGAAAGTACACTCCGCCATTTTAAACTGAGGCCACACTGACAAGTCCATTTGAGGTTCGCGAGTAGACGCCGTAATAAAACCCCGTGGGGAGAATTAATGGGAGCTTTGGCAGTACAGTGGAGCCACAAGCAGGTGATTTGGAAAACATAGCTCACGGATCGGTCCTGTCAGTTGCTTGGTTATGCATAAATTGAGCCGATGGCTACTCGCGGAAACAATGTGAATTAGAAATTGCGACACAAAATCACGGAGATTGTCTCTTCACAGGGTTCTTAATGATGTCATTTTATGGGCTCATTGCTCCGATTATACATGGGTTTACAGTCAACAGTGATCTCAACGTTATTATCAATACTTAACCTTCCGCTTTTAAGATCTGCCACTTGTTCTCTTGAGCCAGAGTGCAAAAAAGCATCTCATAGAGCAGACACGGGGCCTGAAATGCAAACCTGTTAAGGATTACATCCAAAGGCCTCAGCATCAAGAGTAAATCCCCGGGGATTGACTGGAATCAACCAGATTGTATATCTAACATTCTGGATCTATGTAGACACAGTTCACATTGACCATTGTCCATCTGACAGGTGGTGTCTACATAGCTCAGCTCTACTTTGCAGGAGAAAAAAAAAAAAGCCTGAGAGTACAATTTCTTTGACGTTGATCGATCTACACGGACACAGCATGTCATGTTTGAACAATACAGTTTGATTACAGACAGTTTAGGGAGGCAAGAGGAAGCAACATGTGTGTATGAGCGAGCTTGTGTTGCAAACAAGTCCTGTGTGAATGTGCCTCATCATAGCCTGTCTGGGAATGACAAAGGCATGTACGCCAACGCAGGCCAAGGTTGCCGTGTCGTGTGTGTGTGTGTGTGTGTGTGTGTGCGTTTGTGTGTAAGGTTTGGCAGGCCCGTAGTGTCAGCTCCTGGATGTGTATGTGTGTGTGTCTGAGTGGAAGAGAATGAGATCAGGTTACGCTAAGGATAATCCCCCCACAAAGCCGTTTTTTTCAGGCCTAAATCACTGGATATTACCCAGCCCATAAGTGATTTTAATTGGTTGTCTCATATAACACACACTCCTGCCTGACACAAATGCCACCCTGTAATTGGCTGAAGGCTGCCTCTGCCTGTTAAGTTCATGGGACAATAATGGTTTAGGTGGCAACGTTACTGCGTATTGGAAGTGATCAAAGGATCAGACTCTTGAGCATCTCGCATTCATTGTCTGGCTTCGGTGCTGTTTTGGGTGGTGGTGTGTGCGTCTGTGTGTGTGTGTATTTTTATGCATGTGTGAACATAATCGTGTTGACGAAGGTCTTGTGTCCATCCTCTAATTCCGGACTGTGTCGCCTGCCGGACTGAAGATAGCCCATTATTTGTCCTCTTGCCTTCCACCAACCCCTAATTGAAGACTTGGCGCTCTGGATGATTCCAGATCTCTTAGTTACCACAGTGATCACGGTGGCTTTATATCATCCGTGGATGGCTGTCATGCAGCGGACCCCCGTAGACTCCGTTGACCACAGTTTGGCTAGTCATTTGGGGTTCTTTGGTGCATGCTGGTTGGCCGCTGGCACGTTCAACCTGCCATTTGGCTTGACCACTATCGTCTTTCAGCGATGGGATCACATTGCACTCATGTAATTTTCCAATTAAAGCACAAACTCGAATTCTGGACACGAATAGCATTCGGATGATAATAATTCTTAGAACAGCAACGACATTTTGACTTGTGGAATGATTAAATAATGAAAACGGGGCGAAACAAGAGTGATTCATGTAAGAGTTATTTTTATTTCTTTCCGTCTTGTTTGTTATTAATTGATTTTTGTGTCATAAGTTGAATCCTCTTACATACATGGAGTTGTTGTACTATTACCGTTCATTCTCTCCAGAGGTGGAGAGTCTCTCCAAGTGAATGACACCTTGAGCTTGAGGAAGGATTGAAGTGTTCGGACTAGGAGTTCAACCACGTTGCTCCAGTCCCAGTGGAGAATGAGAAACATTGAGAGATTGAGCAGGTTTTCTTCAAATTATATGTTTTGGATGACAGGCTGGAGAACTACAACTGAAATGCCATAAAATACACATTTTGCAACCACCGGAAAATCTGAAAGAATCACAGTGATTCACTTCTGCTGGGACTCATCTTTACCGTCTTCCAACTGCTTCGCCTCTTCCCATCACACCAACGCTCCTTTTCATCGTCGTCGGTTGCAGAGTAAAAATATCAGTTTATATTTAATGTGCCTCTCGCCAGTTGCTCCAGATGGTATGCACTAACAGG